>ML796064.1:46043-56677 GCA_009831015.1 Picea engelmannii
GAGACAATATGGAGATCTGTCTTGTGGTGGAATTTAATGTTTTTCCTTCAAAAAAAAAAAGAAAAAAGAAAAAAGAGAGAGAAATGTGTTTATGAATATTCATTATTACGTAACTAAACCACAGTTGTTTAAAATAAATGTTTCCTGACGAAGTTTCCTGAAGGGTGGGTGTATGTAACGACCCTAGTTGGATAAATGTTTAAGAAATTATAAAGTAAAACTAATTAGGGGATTAATTGTGTTAACAAGGTATTAATTAAACAAAGATGATTTAATGATATTAATTAAGTGAGTTATTAATTAATTAATAATTTAACTACAAATTACATTTAATAACATGAGCAATAGATTTAATAGATTAGTAATATATATTATAAAAAGGTTACGTACCCAACAAGGGATAACCTATGAATCCCGAGAGGATAAAATATTAAAGGAAGGGATAAGGGGCATTAATGGGGGGGTAGGTAAGGAAGTAAAAGGCAAGAGTCGGTGAAGGGGGGATAAGGAAGGGAAGGAGTTGGACGGGAGACTATTCTACGGAGGTTTGGGGAATGAATTTTGGAGGAGCTCTGGATTTGCGGAGAGAGTGAAGTTGTGGAGTAGGATTGATACAGTGCACCGAAGTTGCTGGGGGTTTTGTGCATGGGGGCCAGGATATCCATTGATATCTTGGAGCTAGGGAGCTACCTAGTTGGCAGGGAGGAACGGTTTTGGGCAGTGTTCATAAGTGATCAAGGAGGCAAGATGCAGACAAAAGGAGGGATAATAGCATCAGGTTCAGGTATTTATTTCAAATTTATGCATTGTTTTAATTAGATATTAAATTTATTATTCCTTGATAAATTTACATGCGTAAGTGTTAAAATATTTTGGAATTATTGAACTTTCATAAACCTAGTAGAAATTACTGTCTTGTTGGTAGAATTACTAGATGTTAAATTAAAACCGGCTACTACAGTCCTGGATCCCATCGCTACTTGCGAAGGCTGAAAGAGTCAAGGATTCCAACCGTTTGTCTACCAAATGATAGGGTATTCTCTCTTTCTATAATTGGACTTGCTATCCCTTCTGAGTTTGAATCACGAAATCCAACTTCTCGGGGCTTCAAACTCCCATAACTCCGAGACCTTAGAGAGCTACCCTTTCTTGCATAAGGTTTCCAGACCCAGATCGCATGAACCTTCATACGGTTCTTGGGCAATCGTCCCTGATCTTAGTTGAGTCTCTGGGTAAAGGTTCGGTACGGTTCCAAGGTTTATGGGGTAATTCCCGGGGAAGAGTACTCTCAAGGGGCCTTCCCAGAATATTACGAGAATCAAGCAAACAAGATGATTCTCGGTGGAGCAAACTCATGCCCCAGACTTAACCATTTGTACAGAAACCAACGATGGCATGTAAGCATACACATGCATCCATTATTTCCAGTTTAAAACATCAAGCAATCATTCCACACATAAATTATTATGGGCATATAAACATAAGCATGTATTCATGATATTCAATTCGAAATACAAGGCATAAAACACTTATCAGATCCACCAGGTGAGATGAAACTTCCGAGAGGGGTGCTCGTTTCCACCCAACCGTAGGCTCAATGACTCCAAACGGATTTACCACTAGCCACCCCCGAGCTAGACCACGATGCTTTGAGGTTTAGTCTCCTACTTCCAGCTCAATGGAAGTCAAGGATGAAGGTTACTCTCCTTCTCCTGATACAGAAAAATAATCCAGGACGAAGGTTACTCTTCTTCTCCTGATATTCAGAACTCCCTGCATTTCCAGGGTTTTCTCCAGTTCTCTTCCACGATCCCCATCGCGCGTGTTGCTCTCTCCTCGTCTGCCCCCTACCACACAATTCGTTCAACCTTTTTCTCTGCAAGATTGTGTGTGGCGCGAGTTTCGTCGTCCGTGGTCAAGTTTGAGAGAAGTTACGAATGGGCGGTTCACCCCCATCCCCTCATTAACTCTTGAGGATCCTCCCCACCTACCAATCTGATGGGAAATCCATTCCAGGGTCAGAGAGCTGCTTTGGTTTTTGAGCAAGTAAAAACCAGTATGGTACTGGCTCAGTGGAAATTAACGCAACCATTCCAGGTCCCTTCCACCACCTTTCATTATCCATCGTGGTCTCTTTTAGAACATACCCCTCCCAACAGTCATGCAACACATATTCATAACATAATTTACATTCATCGACCTTTTATGCAAAGGTCCATCAAATAAAACTTTCACATCTTTGAGTTTGCCATAGTTCTTGGCCAATATAGTTATTTTTACAGGCTGGGGGAAACAAGGTGTTACAATTCCCTCCCCCTTAAAGGAACATCGTCCTCGATGTTGTATCTATCAATATGACGTGTATGTACATAAGTAAACAAATTGGATATGCCTGTTTCATGGTATCTTCCATTTCCCACATAGCCTCATCTGGGCCAAAATGCTTCCATTGCACCTTGACTTGTGCAATGGTTATGTTCCTGAGTGGGGTTTCCCTTCTGTCTAGTATGCGTTGAGGTTCTGGCAGGAATTCTCCCTCCAGTTCCACCTGGATCACAAACCAGTCAATTATATGATTAGAATCATGTACATATTTCTTCAATAATGAAACATGGAAAACATTATGTGCTTTTACGGTGGGAGGAAGTGCTAGCCTATAGGCTACAGGTCCCACTATATCTAGAACTTCAAAGGGTCCACAATACCGAGGTGCCAACTTGGCACAAGCTCCCATCCTCAGGGAACTCTTCCTGGGCCTAACTCTGAGATATACGTGGTCTCTCGTCTTGAATTCTCTTGGATTTCTCTTTCGGTCGGCGTAACTTTTCTATCTGTTCTGAGCAACCTTTAGATTTTGTTTTATCTGAGTCACTTGTTGTTCCATTTATTTCAACATGTCGGGTCCAATAGTAACTCTATTCACGGGATTACTCCAACTGACTGGAGTGTTGCACGGTCTACCATAGAGGACATCGAAAGGGCTCATCTTCAGGGATTCTTTGT
Organism: Picea engelmannii; assembly: GCA_009831015.1. Lineage (NCBI taxonomy): Eukaryota > Viridiplantae > Streptophyta > Pinopsida > Pinales > Pinaceae > Picea > Picea engelmannii. The sequence goes on from ML796064.1 coordinate 49,047, forward strand.
AGCCATTGTTGTAGCCGAATTTCACCAGTGGCAGGAAATCTTCCCACTTTTTGGGTTGATGCATTACATGCATCCTTAGCATGTCTTCTAATATTTGGTTCACTCTTTCCGTCTGTCCATCGGTTTGAGGATGATAGGCTGTGCTAAACAGTAATTTGGTCTCCAGACCAACCATCAAGGATTTCTAAAAGTTGGAAGTAAATTTCATGTCTCTGTCAGACACGATCTCTTTAGGCATACCATGTAGTCTGAATATCTCCTTCATGAATATGTTGGTGATGTCTATTGCCTTGCAAGTCCACTTGATGGGGGTAAAATGAGCGGACTTGCCCAGTTTATCCACTACTACCATGATGGCATCATTCTGTTTGGTCGATGTTGGTAATCCGATGATGAAATCCATGGAGATGGTTTCCCATTTCCATTTTGGGATTGGTAGAGGTTGTAATAATCCTGCTGGGTGTCGGTGTTCTGTTTTAACCTATTGGCATTCTATGCATTTGGCTAGGTACTCAACTATGTCTTTCTTCAATCCAGGCCAATAGAATTGTTTTCTAGTAGCTGTGATCATCTTCTGGTATCTTGGATGACCAATATATGGTCTTTCATGTAGTTCATCCATTACAAACCTCTTTAAGTCATCACAATCTGGAATATACAATCTGTTTTTGTAAGTTAGCAGACCTCCATATATCATCCGATAGCCTTCATACTTTATCCCTGTGGGTTCTTGCTCCAGGTACGAGGTCACGGTGTGGAAGAATGTGTCTATTTCTTGTGCATTCCTAACTCTTTCCTTGACATTCGTCTCGCAGGTGCTCACCGCTGTCAGGTGAATTTTTTTCATACTTCTGCTAAGGGCATCAACCACCTTATTTTCCTTTCCCTTGATATGTTTGATTTTGAAATCAAACTCACTAAGAAGGGCCATCCACCTAGCTTGTCTAGCATTGAGTTTTGGTTGGTCAAATAGATATCGCAATCCACAGTGGTCTGTCATAAGTACAAATTTCCTTCCTAGGAGGTAATGCCTCCACATTTTTAAGGCGTGCACTATGGCGACCGGTTCTAGATTATGGGTCACATAGTTGACTTTGTGCTCATTCAATTTTCGGGATTCATAGCAGACTACACTTCCTCCTTGCATAAGGACTCCTCCGAGCCCTTCCTTGCAGGCATCTGTGCACACGAGGAAGTCATCTTCGGGATCGACGATCTTCAACACGGGTGCGTGGATCAGTAGATGTTTTATGGATTGAAATCTTTCTTCACATTCTTGTGTCCACGTGAATTTAGCTCCCTTCTTTTGGAGGGCAGTGATTGGACAACCAATCTTGGAGAATCCTTTTATAAATCTTCTATAGTATTCTGCTAAGCCCATAAAGGATATGATATCTGAAACGTCCTTTGGTGTAGGCCATTCCATGATAGACCTAATCTTGTTAGGGTCTACTGCTACTCCTTCTTCAGATATGACATGGCCCAAGTTAAAATGAATTCTGAAGAACAAAAACAACTCGGACACCAACGCAAAGAACATGGTTAACCTATCCGCGCGCATGCTGAATGAAACGAAAATGGCCGTTTTAGGAAGAGGATTAAGCTTTGCGGTCTCACCAAACTCCATCCCCACGGATGATATCATTTGCTGCATAGAGGACAACATACAAAATCTTAGTGACGAAGACAAAGAATTAATTAGACAAGACTGCGCAGTCATCCTACGCAAAGCCAAACCTCCAAAAAGTAATATGAATAAAGAAGAATGTGTATCCCTAAAGAACCTAAGAAACGATGATAATTTGGATATTCTCAAGGCGGATAAAGGAGGCGCTACCATTCTTATGAACATGGATGACTACAACAAGAAAATGATAGAACACCTAACCAAGAGTGGCAGTTATAGGAAACTAGATTCCAATCCCATCAAGAAGATTATAAGGCAAGTAAAGATAGCCATCAACAGTTCTAACCTAGACGAGAGAACCAAAAAACGCCTAACCCCCAACAACGAGATCACCCCTAGGATATACGGTCTGCCAAAAATTCACAAAGAAGACGTCCCTCTTAGACCCATAGTGAATACCATAGGTTCGCCAACCTATGAGCTGGCGAAACACGTAGCTAAGATCCTTAGCCCTCTAGTAGGCCACACTGACTCTTTCATCAAATATTCCAATGACTTTATCAATATCATCAAAAATGAAAAGGTAGGGCCTCAAGACACCCTTATAAGTTTTGATGTAGTCTCCCTTTTCACTAAAATCCCCTTAGATGAAGCTATCCAAATTGTTAAAGATGTCACCGATCCTGAAAAAACTAAACTAGCCGAAGTTTTCTTACGCTCCACTTTCTTTAGTTACCAAGGAGAGTTCTATGAACAAACCAACGGTGTAGCAATGGGCTCCCCACTATCCCCCATTGTTGCCAACCTGTACATGGATAATTTCGAAAAGAAGGCCCTGGACTCTTTTCCCTTAAAACCCTCGAGGTGGAAAAGGTATGTTGATGATACAAATGTTCTCTGGCCCCACGGAAAAGTCGAATTACAGAAATTCTTTCTACACCTAAACAACATATCCGAAGATATAAAATTCACCATGGAACTCGAAGAGAATGATAGCATCCCCTTCCTAGACATTCTTATCAAAAGGAAAAGTAATGGTGATCTTGGACATGCGGTATATAGAAATAAGACCCACACTGAGAACTATATCCACGCCAATTCCCATCACCACCCCAACCAAAAACTAGGTGTCTTAAAAACCTTAGCCACTAGATCCATAAGAATCTCTGATGAAACACACCTAGATAAGGAAACAAATCACCTTACCAAGACTTTTAGGAACATAGGGTATAAACAAAAAGACATTAAGAACGCAATAAACAAATCCCTAGAAATAACCCGCAATAATCATATTGCCCCTAAAGAACAAAACCCAAATATAAGTGCCTACCTTCTGTACATCCAAGGAGTGACCGATAGAATTGCAGGAGTACTCAGTAAAAAAGAGATTAAAACCTCCTTCAAACCCCTTGTAACCATCAAACAGAGTATGAGATCCGTTAAAGACAAACTTAACCCTCACAATGGCAAAGGAATCTACAAAATAGAGTGCTCATGCGGTAAATGCTACATTGGTGAAACCGGTCGCTCCTTCCAAGTTAGGATAAAAGAACATGGAGCTGACATCAAGAACGAACACATCCGCACCTCCGCCCTAGCTGAACATTCCATCAAAACTAGACACCATATTCGCCTAGAAGACACCAAAATCCTCGCCAAAGAGAACCACCTCTTCAAACGTTGCATTAGAGAAGCCATTGAAATCCAAATACATCCTAGTAACCTTAACAGAGACAGTGGGTTAGAATTGAGCGGAAACTAGCTCCCCCTGCTCCACAAAAAACAACAATAAACTTTGGCAATTTTCTTTTCTTATTATAAATCAATTATTCCTAAGAAAACCCCTCCCATTTAATTCTAAGACAACCTAATAACCCCTTATAAAACCTAAGAACCTAATTGATTAATATTAATTAACCCTGTAGTAGTAAAACACTTAGAATATAAATTAACATGAAAAGAGAAAAAACCCTAATCTTATAAATTACTTGTTACCTATAACCTAACCCTAGAACCTATTATTCTTAATGAAGACAACAATACACAACATTAACTAATAAGAACCTATTATTTACCTTATAACAAAAGAAACCCTTATAAGATTAGGGTTTTGAATAATATTATTCAATTATTCATAACAAAATATCATTCAATTAAGTTAATTTGATCAGCATGAAAAGAGAAAAAACCCTAATCTTATAAATTACTTGTTACCTATAACCTAACCCTAGAACCTATTATTCTTAATGAAGGCATTAGTACACAACATTAAGAACCATTATTTACCTTATAACAAAAGAAACCCTAATATTAAACCCAAAACAAACTTTTAATTCGTTTATACCTTAACCTCATATTATATTAAACTAACCCTAAAATAAAAATTTAAGAATCCACTTTTTACCTATTTTTTTTTGTTTGTTAATTTGTGCAGGACCTGTTGGCTACGCGATTAACCTGTAGCTTGAGAAATCACGACTCAGGGGCATCTAAGCCGTCAAAATCACCCGGGGATCAGACCCGACCTGAGCCACACCAACCCTTAACATGATTGGATTTTTTGTCCCCGCAGGTTTCGAACCGGTGACTTTAACATCACAGAGTGGCTTAACAACACACTCCGTCACCGAATGTCCTACACCTTGGGGACTTAAAAAGTTGAAGGACATGGGGGTGGGCTTTGATCCACTTATGTGTGCACGGGTCATGATACCATTTATTATAGTATCTCTGGGTGTAACCACACGTTCGACCACTACCTCAAGGTGTCCCCATGGCTCCAGGTAAAGCCCTCACGAGAATTGAACCTTGCCCAACGGTGAAAAACTCCTCGCTTTCCACCATTGGATCCAACCCCTTTGGGCCACTTTTTACCTATTAACTAAACCCTAGAACATTAAATGATTAAATATAAATAAGAAACCCTAAAATTATTAATAAACTATTATAACCTTTAATAAACAAAAATTTAATAAACCCTAGAAATATCCTATAAAATAATTAAATTTATTAAATAATTCCACTTAGCCGACACTAAAAAACTTTCCCACTTCCAGTATTTATACCAGCTCTTCCCTTTCTCTTAAACCCAGGCTCTTTGTCCTGAAGATGGATCTTGATTTGGATCCGAAACGTCGACAATCTATTGACTACACTGTGGCTTTTTCGATCAAAACCGAAAATCCCAACCACAAAAATCTCACTGATCAGATTATTTCCATGTACGGTAGGGAGACTCTGGATGAAATTCGAGTTTTAGAAAAGCTTAGGGTTAAAATTAAGAGAAGAGTGGCAGATCTGGAATTTCTCAAAAAATGTAGAGACAAAAACGTGCTACCCAAATTCGCACAGATCCAGCATAGAACCAAAAACAAGTGGAACAACGTGGCCTTCTCCAGACTGGGGTTATCTATTGTCATAGGCAAAATTAAAAAGAATAGATGCATTCTAGAATGCACATCCAAAAACGCATTGAAACTCCACCTGAAATTAGCGTAGATCGTGGCACCTGAACTGTGGAAGATTGTTGATGCCTTGGCAACGATGAAAGCTGAGAAAGCATGCGCAGAAGCTCACAATAGACACATGTCCAAGTTAAAACGACTTCTGAACAATAAAAATAGCCCGGACACCAACGCAAAGAACGTGGTTAACCTATCCGCGTGCGTGCTGAATGAAACGAAAATGGCTGTTTTAGGAAGAGGATTAAGCTTCGCGGTCTCACCGAACTCCATCCCCATGGATGATATCATTTTCTGCATAGAGGACGACATACAAAATCTTAGTGATGAAGACAAAGAATTAATTAGACAAGACTGCGCAGTCATCCTACGCAAAGCCAAACCTCCAAAAAGTAATATGAATAAAGAAGAACGTGTAGCCCTAAAGAACCTAAGAAACGATGATAATTTAGCTATTCTCAAGGCGGATAAAGGAGGCGCTACCGTTCTTATGAACATGGATGACTACAACAAGAAAATGATAGAACACCTAACCAAGAGTGGCAGTTATAGGAAACTAGATTCCAATCCCATCAAGAAGATTATAAGGCAAGTAAAGATAGCCATCAACAGTTCTAACCTAGACGAGAGAACGAAAAAATGCCTAACCCCCAACAACGAGATCACCCCTAGGATATATGGTCTGCCAAAAATTCACAAAGAAGACGTCCCTCTTAGACCCATAGTGAATACCATAGGTTCACCAACCTATGAGCTGGCGAAACACGTAGTTAAGATCCTTAGCCCTCTAGTAGGCCACACTGACTCTTTCATCAAAGATTCCAATGACTTTATCAATATCATCAAAAATGAAAAGGTAGGGCCTCAAGACACCCTTATAAGTTTTGATGTAGTCTACCTTTTCACTAAAATCCCCTTAGATGAAGCTATCCAAATTGTTAAAGATGTCACCGATCCTAAAACAACTAAACTAGTCGAAGTCTACTTATGCTCCACTTTCTTCAGTTACCAAGGAGAGTTCTATGAACAAACCAACGACATAGCAATGGGCTCCCCACTGTCCCCCATTGTTTCCAACCTGTTCATGGAGAATTTTGAAAAGAAGGCCCTGGACTCTTTTCCTTTAAAACCCTCGAGGTGGAAAAGGTATGTTGATGATACAAATGTTCTCTGGCCCCACGGAAAAGTTGAATTACAGAAATTCTTTCTACACCTAAACAACATATCCGAAGATATAAAATTCACCATGGAACTCAAAGAGAACGATAGCATCCCCTTTCTAGACGTTCTTATAAAAAGGAAAAGTAATGGTGATCTTGGACATGCGGTGTATAGAAAGAATACCCACACTGAGAACTATCTCCACGCCAATTCCCATCACCACCCCAACCAAAAACTAGGTGTCTTAAAAAACCTTAGCCACTAGAGCCATAAGAATCTTTGATGAAACACACCTAGATAAGGAAACAGATCACCTTACCAAGACTTTTAGGAACATAGGGTATGAACAAAAAGACATTAAGAACGCAATAAACAAATCCCTAGAAATAACCCGCAATAATCACATTGCCCCTAAAGAACAAAACCCGAATAGAAGTGCCTACCTTCCATACATCCAAGGAGTGACTGATAGAATTGCAAGAGTACTCAGTAAAAAAGAGATTAAAAACTCCTTCAAACCCCTTGTAACCATCAAATAGAGTATGAGATCCGTTAAAGACAAACTTAACCCTCACAATGGCAAAGGAATCTACAAAATAGAGTGCTCATGCGGTAAATGCTACATTGGTGAAACCGATCGCTCCTTCCAAGTTAGGATAAAAGAACATGGAGCTGACATCAAGAATGAACGCATCCGCACCTGCGCCCTAGCTGAACACTCCATCAAAACTAGACACCATATTTGCCTAGAAGACACCAAAATCTGTTGAACAATTGAGAGGGGGGGTGAATCAGTTGTTACCGTGTTTAAACAATTATGGTTCTTTTAAACTCTTTGTAGAGACATTGAATGATGATCACAATAATGCAGGGAAATAAACAATGGCACTTTCAGCATCATTCACATATATGAGAAACACAAAGACAGATATTTCCCGAGGAAACCCATGCAGGGTAAAAATGTCTTTTTCTTTATATGATAAGTAATAGTTACATTCTTTACAGTATCATACATATGAGCACCAACTCTTAATGAGGCTACAACCTCAGTTTTGCAAGCTGCAACTTGCTGAGAGCACCAACTCTCTGTTTTCTCTAGCACCCACTAGAAGGAAGCACCAACTCCCTGGTTTCTCTAGCACCAGCTAGAAGGAAGCACCAACTCCTTGGTTTCTCTGGCACCAACTAGAAGGAAGCACCAACTCCCTGGTTTCTCTAGCACCAACTAGAAGGAAGCACCAACTCCCTGTGTTCAAGCACCCACTTGAACCTCTGAGGACAACAGTCCTCCCGAGCACCTCCCAACCACCCTGAAATATAAATCTTTGCTACTGAAACTTATTACAGTGATATGATGTTCAACAATGGCTTACCAGACTCAT
>ML796064.1:57803-72973 GCA_009831015.1 Picea engelmannii
TTGACGAAGGACCCCACTCCTGACGTGTCACCTTTTGTATCGTTCTCCACCTGACCGTGTGACAAGGCTTGTTCCCTTTAGCCCCTCCTCATCCTCTGACATCTGTCCATCTCCTGAGTGGTGTAAATCTGCTGACATCACACGTGGATTGACACGTGTTGAATACTGCCACGTGTCACTCTGATTCGTGACTTACATGTGCCTGAAATATTGAATCAGTCTGACACTTGTCATTACCTGGTTGTGCCACGTGTTGCTAGCTGACGTGGTCTGCTGATGTGAGTCGAGTCGATGGTCTAGATCACATCTTGATTTGACGGTTCATATTTAGTCGGGATTTCACACATCGCGATTTCGGGGTTCCTGATGTCAATAATCTTTGACATGTCCAACTCTCGATCCCCGAAACTCCGACAAGGACTGGAATCAACGGTCCATATTCAACCTTAATCTGACGGCTCAGATTACATCGCGATTTCACATATCGCGATATCGGGATTCCTAATGTCAATAGTCTTTGACATGTCCAACTCTCGATCCCCGAAACTCCGACAAGGACATGAATCAACGGTCCAGATTCAACCTTAATCTGACGGTTCACATTACATCACGATTTCACATATCGCGAAATAGGGATTCATGTGGTGAATGTTCTTTGACAACTTCAACACTAGATCCTCGAAACTCCGACATGGACTGGAATCAATGGTCCAGATTTGATCTTGATTCAACGACTGCGATTTAAGTCGCGATTTTGCATATCGCGAAATCGGGATTCCTGTTGCAATGTTTCTTTGACATTTCCAACATGCGATCCTTGAAACTTCGACAGGGAGTCGGATCAACGGTCCACATAACCCCCTAAGATGGTCAGTCCTCCTTCTTTCGAGATTTTGTGAGCCCTCTACTCCTTGCACTTTAAAGAACGTGCAGGTTCTCCTCGATCCAATGGTGGTCGGACCCTGCGATCGGATCTAACGTCCGAGATCTATCCTCCATATCTGCGCGCTCCTCTTGTCTACATTGAGATCTGACGGTCATCGGGAATTTGGGATGGGATCCAACGATCACCGACGCTTCTCCTCCAAGCTTACACATTCTTCTTACTTGGAAGAATTTCTAAGTGTCAAAGGCCTCGACCTTTGATCCGCCTGTGATCCTAAGTACGCTATCTCCCTTGAGATTTAGTCATGAGTTAACCTCATCCCTGGTGCACACCTACGCACTGCATTCGACTTTGCGCTAATTCCTCCTGAGCTTACGTTGTTCCTGTTTTTCCATCGATGCACACTCTGATCCTGCCATCTTCACTGTTGTACTTGCCATCAATGACAAGCATCCGCTACCTGTTAAACATTTTCCAACAAAATCCTCTCCAAAGAGAATCACCTCTTCAAACGTTGCATTAGAGAAGCCATTGAAATCCGAAAACATCCTAGTAACCTTAACAGAGACAGTGGGTTAGAACTGAGCGAAAACTGGCTCCCCCTGTTCCACAAAAAACAACAATAAACTTTGGCAATTTTCTTTTCTTATTATAAATCAAATTATTCCTAAGAAAACCCCTCCCATTTAATTCTAAGACAACCTAATAACCCCTTATAAAACCTAATAACCTAATTGATTAATATTAATTAACCCTGTAGTAGTAAAACACTTAGAATATAAATTAACATGAAAAGAGAAAAAACCCTAATCTTATAAATTACTTGTTACGTATAACCTAACCCTAGAACCTATTATTCTTAATGAAGACAACAATACACAACATTAACTAATAAGAACCCATTATTTACCTTATAACAAAGGAAACCCTTATAAGATTAGGGTTTTGAATAATATTATTCAATTATTCATAACAAAATATTATTCAATTAAGTTAATTTGATCAACATGAAAAGAGAAAAAACCCTAATCTTATAAATTACTTGTTACCTATAACTTAACCCTAGAACCTATTATTCTTAATGAAGACATTAGTACACAACATTAAGAACCCATTATTTACCTTATAACAAAAGAAACCCTAATATTAAACCCAAAACAAACTTTTAATTCGTTTATACCTTAACCTCATATTATATTAACCTAACCCTAAAATAAAAATTTAAGAATCCACTTTTTACCTATTAACTAAACCCTAGAACATTAGATGATTAAATATAAATAAGAAACCCTAAAATTATTAATAAACTATTATAACCTTTAATAAACAAAAATTTAATAAACCCTAGAAATATCCTATAAAATAATTAAATTTATTAAATAATTCCACTTAGCCGACATTAAGAAACTTTCCCACTTCCATTATTTATACCAGCTCTTCCCTTTCTCTTAAACCCAGGCTCTTTGTCCTGAAGATGGATCCTGATCTGGATCCGAAACGTCGACAATCTATTGACTACACTGTGGCTTTTCCGATCAAAACCGAAAATTCCAACCACAACAATCTCACTCATCAAAGTATTTGCTTCTGGAAAAAGTTGCACTTGCTAAATTTGGCATAGAGCTGATGTTCTCTTAGCACTTGAAGCACAAGTCTAAGATGTTTCTCATGTTCCTCTCTATTCTTGGAGTAAATTAATATATTGTCAATAAAAACCAGTACAAATTTGTCTAGGAATTTGCTGAGCACATTGTTCATCAAGCACATAAAAGTGGTAGCGGCATTGTTTAATCCAAATGGTACTACTACAAACTCATAGTGACCATATCTCGTCCTGAAGGCAGTTTTATGGATGTCTTCACCCTTGATTCAGACTTGATGGTATCCAGATCTCAAGTCAATCTTTGAGAAGATGGAAGCACCTCCCAATTGATCGAACATGTCATCGATCCTAGGTAAGGGGTACTTGTTCTTTATGGTTACCTTATTGAGTTGTCTATAATCTATGCACAGTCGGAGGGTACCATCTTTCTTCTTTACAAACATAATTGGTGCTCCCCATGGAGACATGCTGGGCCGGATATAGCCTTTGTCCATCATTTCTTTTAGTTGTAATTTAAGCTCAATTAGGTCAGTGTGCTCATCCTGTAGGGTGTCCTAGACACTGGCACCGCTCCTGGTGCAAGTTATATCAAGAAATCAAAGTCCCTTCTCAGAGGTAGACCCGATACCTCTTCCGGAAATACATCTCTATATTCTCTTAGTGTGGGGTGGTCTTTGAGGCTTGGTTTGTCATTTTTAACTGATTCCAACACCTGTATCACATAAAGTGGAAATCCATTTGTGCAATACTTTCTCATTTGAAGGGCTGATATTCGTCTCATTGAGACAGGTTTTTGGATCCCTTGAAGGGTTATCCTTCTTCCTTCTTCACCTACACATTCTAAGGTTTTATGGTAACAGTCTAGTCTGGATTTATATGTGGCTAGCCAGTCCATACCAATCAACATGTCATATGATCCTAGGGGTAGTAAGTTAAGGGTTGCTTGGGTGGGGAATCCACCCGTTGTGAATTGGAAAGCTGGTATGACCTCCACTACCTTTCTTTTCGTGCCAGTGGCTAACTGTACCAACCATGGCTTGGCATGTTTATGTGGTTGTAATTTACACTTATCAACAGCCTTAGGAGATATATAACTCAAATTTGAACCAGGGTCAATTAGAATAGACACTAGATGGTTGGTGATCATACCTTCCATCTTCACCACTGAATCTTGGTGGTTAGCTTGATTATCATCCAATGCTGCATAAATTTGCGGCACACTCTTGGCCACGTCATTGATAGTGGTAGCTTCTTGAACATTGTAAATTCTCCGACTGTTTTGATGTCAGTGCAGGAAATCCCTTAGTAGATGTTCTTCTCCACAACCCCAACATTTCAAGGGTTCTCTCTTTGGGTTATCAATCTTTCCTGGGGTAGATCCAGAAGGTTTATTTCCACTCCAGGAGGGAAAATTCTGCTGGTGTACACTTCAGGTTGGGAAGCTCATCCTTGAGTCCTTTTTATAGTTTTTAAATCTTGGGGATTTAAAACCCTTTTTATGGAATCCCAAACTATTCTCCTGCTTCCAGCCTTCGCGAGGTTCTGTCCAATTCCCAAGCTGTTCATAACAATATCTTGCCTTTTAGATAATGTCTTCTAGGGTCTTTGGCTCGTCAAACTCAATCCTGTTCTGATAGTCCTTAGGTAGTCCACTGATGAATCGTTGCACCTTTTCCTTTTCTGATTTTATATAGGGTACGTACCTCAACAACTCGAGGAATCTGCTGACATATTCCTCTATGGTGAGTTGCCCCAGCTTGAGTTCATAGAATTATTTAGTCTTTTCATCTAAATACTTTTTCGACAGATACTTCTTTCTGAAGTATTTCTCAAACCATTCCCAAGATAGGTCCTCTTCGTGAATCCATTTTACATTCTTAAGGTGTTCCCACCAAATGGAAGCCTTTCCATTCAAGTTGAAAGTGGCTACTCGGGCCTTCAAGTTTTCTGAGAAGTCATGGACTCTGAACTACTTCTTTAGTCCAAGCAGCCAGGCCTCTGCTTCCTCCCCCTTCCTTATTTCACCGTCGAAAGAGTGTGGTTTGGCCTTCTTGAATTCTTCGAGATTGTGACTTTTGGAATGCTTTCGCTTCTTTCGTTTTCTTCGGGAATAAGAACTAGTTATGCGACTAGAAGATCCCTCTGAGTCGCCAGTTTCCTTTCCAGAGGAATCATCTGACGCTTGTCCCTTATCTTTGGGTTGGACCCTTCTTGAGGTGCTCTTCCTAGTGTGGCCACTTAAAAGACCACGTTTTCGTATCTCAGGTGGACTTTGACTTTTCTTTGTCTGTCATCGGTCTGCGTGATTGGTGTCAGGTCCATGCTACAATTGTCTTTGTATGTTAGATAAACTCTGCAGAAAGATTGCATTAATTTCCGTTTACTTCTCTTTCTCTTTTATCAACCTCTCGTTGTCGGCCTTGCATCTCTGTAGTTCGACCATGAGGCTTCTCACAGTCTCAGCTAGATCTGGAGGGGTCTCTGCTGCTCTCCTTTCGTTAGACTCTTCATCTATATTGTGGGAGCCATCCCCCACTTCATGGTGCATCACCATTCTATGTGTTTGCAGTTTTCCCGCGGTTGATCATCCGCTTGTTGTGGAAGAAAAACACTTGTTGTTAGTCAACATTATATTCATTCACAATCAATACATAATTCATATTTTTCAAATGCATACACACAATAGGAATTTCCATTCTTAACTTCGAATTTTGATAAAGGGGGTTAAGATAGAGGGTTACTCCTTTTAAGAGTACTTCAAATGGAGTTTCTGTGCAACTCGATCATGAGCCCAAGTAGGCCAAGTGTTGTAACCATGCTCTGATACCAATTTGTCACACACCCACTACGACAACCTATATTTTTTTGACTTTTTCTTCGAGAGATAGAATCCCCAAATTTCTATGGGGCCTAGCATAGACAGTCCCTTCCCTTATCCTCCTCCAAACGACCACAACCTGGCCTTAGCACAAGCACCTTTCACAACTCGTGACTTCGCTAGTTGGAGTGTTGAGCCCTCGTGCTCCTCCCTTGCGAATCCCCGAGACACGAGAGGTCAATGTTGCATGGACTCTGCCAAGCGACGCGTACACGCCACTTGTCTCCTTCGCTGTACTCTGCTTACGAGCTATGTCACTGCCACCCGTCGCATGAGACCTCGGCTCTCAACGTTTCGTGACCTCAGCGATCAAGGTGCAACTTTTTCATCCTGTGAAACCCCGAACCATGACAAGTCAACAATGGGTTGACTCTTTCCCAGGCGACATGTGTCCATCACCTGTCACCCGCTCCCACCTTTCTCTGGGCGCTTGTTGTTATGCCAGCTGTCAATCACGTGGTCCCCACCTAACAGTTGTGCCACATGTTCACATGAGCCCTCGGTGCTCGGCACTTCGCGACTTCTGTAGTTGAAAAGAGATTCTTTCAACCTTTGAACCCTCGATACACGATACCACGCGGAGGTTCTGATCCAACGGTTCTCCCGTGGCTTGGATTCAACGACCACGATCATGTCGCGATCTCGTGAATCGTGAGTTCATGCAGTCCTACCCTTAACCACCCCAAGTCGCGAGTCAGTGAAATGCTACTCTCATGCATGTGCAAAGGCTAAGATCAACGGTCAATAGAGCTCTGTCAGATCCTTGGATCTACGGTCCTGGATCCCATCGCTACTTGTGAAGGATTAAAGAGTTGAGGTGTTACCGCTTGTGCCCCTTCTCTAGATCCATCGGTCAGATCTAGGGTATTCCCAAAAGGATTCTGACTATTCATCTACCAAATGATAAGGTATTCTCTCTTTCTATAATTGGATTCGCTATCCCTTATGAGCTTGAATCACGAAATCAAACTTCTCGGGGATTCAAACTCCCACGACTTGGAGACCTTAGAGATCTACCCTTTCTTGCATAAGGTTTCCAGACCCGGATCACATGAACCTTCAGACGGTTCTTGGGCAATCGTCCCTGATCTTAGTCGAGTCTTTGGGTAAAGGTTCGGTACGGTTCCAAGGCTTATGGGGTAATTCTTGGGGAAGAGTACTCTCGAGGGGCCTTCCTAGAATATTACGGGAATCAAGCAAACAAGATGATTCTCAGTGGAGTGAACTCATGCCCTAGAATTAACCATTTGTACATAAAGCAATGATGGCATGTAAGCATACACATGCATCCATTATTTCCAGTTTAAAACACCAGGCAATCATTCCACACATAAATTATTATGGGCATATAAACATAAGCATGTACTCATGATATTCAATTCGAAATACAAGGCATAAAACACTTATCAGATCCACCAAGCATGATGCAACTGCTGAGAGGGGTTCTCGTTTCCACCCAATCGTAGGCTCAGTGACTCCAAATGGATTTACCAGTAGCCACCCCTGAGCTTGACCATGATGCTTTGAGGTTCAGTCTCCTACTTCCAGCTCAACGGAAGTCAAGGACGAAGGTTACTCTCCTTCTCCTGATACAGAAAAATAATCCAGGACGAAGGTTACTCTCCTTCTCCTGATATTCAGAACTCCCTGCGTTTCCAGGGTTTTCTCCAGTTCTCTTCTGTGATCCCCGTCACGCGTGCTGCTTTCTCCTAGTCTGCCCCCTACCACACAATTCTTTCAACCTTTTTCTCTGCAAGATTGTGTGTGGTGCAAGTTTTTCCATCCGTGGTCAGGTCTGAGAGCAGTTACGGATGGGCGGTTCTCCCCCATCCCCTCATTAACTCTTGAGGAGCCTCCCCACCTACCAATCTGACGGGAAATCCATTCTAGGGTTAGAGAGCTGCTTTGGTTTTTGAGCAAGTTAAAACTAGTACAATACTGGCTCGGTGGAAGTCAACGCAACCATTCCAGGTCCCTTCCACCACCTCTCATTAGCCATCGTGGTCTCTTTTAGCACATCCCCCTCCTACCAGTCATGCAACACATATTCATAACATAATTTACATTCATCGACCTTTTATGCAAAGGTCCGTCAAATCAAACATTCACATCTTTGAGTTTGACATAGTTCTTGGCCAATATAGTTATTTTTATAGACTGGGGGAAACAAGGTGTTACAAACGTACTAAAAAACCCTTGGGGCACTCAACTTATATATAGTTAACCACTCAAATTTGTATATCCAACAAATTCTCATCGGATTTCGGGCAAAATTAAACAAAAAATATCCCCAGAAAAGGGCCAAAACATAGAACAATTAGACTACGACATTATAAAGAGGTCATTAACCCCAATCTAAAAGATTAAAAATATCTTTTTGACATAGCTAGCTTAATGAACTCTCATGGGCTTCATAGTGGAACATGGTGTTGGGCGATTTCTAAAATGTCGCGGGATGAAAGAATTTGTCATATTTGTGATTCTAAGAAGGTAGAGGATGAAAAACACTCTCTTAAAATGTCTTGTGTATGTCACATTAAATCTCAATTTCAAAATATTTGTAACAATATCAACCTTCCTAACCTGTTAACTCATCATAACTATGGAAATTTAGGAAAGTTTCTCTCCAATTTTTTCCAACATAAAAACAAAACAGTAAAACAAAACAATTATTTCACTATCATTTTTCTTAAGATCTAATAAAACAAGGTTGGTCTCACTAGACAATCATCATCATCAACATTATAATAGATATTTGATAAAATAATATTTAAAAAAAACATTATTATTACTGGTTACTTTGGTTGTGTTAATTTAATTTAATTTAATTTAATATTAATGTTTATATGATTAAATTTTATTAATGGAGTTTGAAATAAAATATATATAAAAAATTTAAAATAATTAAATAAAGAAAAATAAAAATAAGCTCATTAAAATTGGTTAAATAAATAATTATAAAAAGACAACAAAATAAGATATATATATATATATATATATATATATCTAAAATTAAGTTTTTTTAAGAAAATATAAATATATTGATTTTTCTTAATATATTTGAGTTCAAGAAAAAAATAAAATGAATAACATAACATAATGACTCCATATTTTGAAAAAAAAAAACTTATTCTTAAAAATATTTGACAACATTTTAGTCACTCAAATGATATAACTACAATTTAAAAACAAGTGCTGCATGGCAGCGTAGTCCCTGCCAGGTTGGAATGGGAGAAAATGCGAGCTAGTACAGAAACATGGTTAGAAAGTTGAAATACATGTGGTTTGCATGCAAAACATAGTATTCCCAAATTAGTTCTTCTTGAAAAATACAAAAAATTATCAACATTTGAAAGGTTGTTGGACACAAAAAATTTAGCATTACCGATTTAGTTATCTTTAAAACAAGGGTTCCTGGACACAAAATAAATTGAAATTTATGAAATTATAGGTTCCTGGAGAGTATAAACTATACATACCAAAAATGTAATTTTATAAAGTAGATATTTAGTTTTATACATACGAAATATGTACTTTTATAATGGCTCACAGGTTGTCAGGCTGGCGGGCTCAAAATTGGGCCTCTGATGTTCTTTGCGATACAAAAATTGAGAAGCGGAGTTGCAGACTATAGAAATTTATCAGAAATTAATAAATTATACATATGAAATATGTACCTTTACTAAATTAGATATTTAGTTTTATACATACAAAATTTGTACTTTTATAAAGTATGGGGACGAGATTTTATAGAGCATGCGCGGAGCCATCATTGGATACTTAGCCAGTTTTTGGATCACAGGTTCTCGGGCTAGCGGGCTCAAAATTGGTCATCTGATGTTCCGTGCCCTACAAATAGCACCGACAGTTCCATGATATACAAAATGAGAAGTGGAGTTGCGGACTATACAAATTTACCAGAAATTAATAATGTCTGTTACATATCTGTGGAAATTACATGAACATTTAAAAACATATAATATAATAGTAATAATGTGTGTTACATTTAGTTTGCTTTAAAACTAAGGATTTTCTTGGACAAAAAAAATATAGCATTGCTGAATTAGTTTTCTTTGCACACGTTTTATAGAACATGCACAGAGCCCTCATTCCATACTTAGGCAGTTTTTGGATCGTGGGTTCTCGGGCTGGCGGGCTAAAAAATGGGCCTCTGTTGTTCCGTGCCCTAGAAATAGCACCGAGCGTTCCATGACATACAAATTGAGAAGAGGACTTGCGAACTATAGAAACTTATTATAAAATAAATAATGTCTGTTACATATCTCTGGAAATTACATCAACATTTAAAAGCATACAATAGAATAGTAATAACGTCTATTACATGGAAGGGTTCTGGACAGAAGAGGAATCGAAATCTATCAAAGTATAGGTTCATGTACACTAAAAGAGTTAGCATACAATAGAATAGTAACAACGTCGTTCAAGAAAAAAGAATTAGCATACAATAGGACACAAGAAAAACAAGAAAGGTTATTGGAAACCCAAAAGTTAGTATACAATAAAGGCATTGTCGAATCAATTTTCTTTGGAATTTATCAAAAATGAATAATGTCTATTATATGTTTCTGGAATTTAAATGCCTTTGTCATATAGACTGGGATTGGGGCTCCCACGGACCATAAAAAGAAATAAGTACAAGAATTAGGAACATCGAAAGAAGAAGTGTGCGACGGTAGAGAGGAAGACCTGAAAAGAAGAAATTGGAAGTTATGAGTCTTTGGTTACAATTTTCTATTTAAAGAGGTCATAAGTGGATTGATAAAGAAAACAAGATGACAACATATACTTAAAGTGGATTGGTAAAGAAAACAAGATGCCAATATAGACTTACTATGAAGCCGATGCATTTTTGTTTCCATTGTCGATGGTCAATGGAGTCCTATTGATCGGTTGTTGCCCTTCCTAGGTGAGGCTGTTCATTCTCTATTGGAACCATTCTTCGATGTGGCTTTTCATGGGGGCTGTGTTGATTTCATCCCATATTTCTATGTCATAAAGTTCATTTTCTAATTTCCTTAGATCCATTGAAATACTATGCAGACTTTGTTCAATTTCTTCATTGTGTGTCGCATAGTCCAATACCCAGCGCTTGTGCTCATCTAGACGATGTTCAACTATGCCGTAAAACTTTTTGAAAGACAACCCCTTTAAAATATCAAATTGTTCATGGAAGGCTTCTTTGGTGATTGACAAGGATTTGAGAATTAATTTTGGATCTTGAACCTCGTTGGTAGTTCCGGCTAAGTCCATCTGCAACAGGCTTGTGAATAAATCTTCCTTTTTTGATATAACTTGTTTACATGATTTGAAAATGAGCTCCAGGTTCTCAACTTTATTTTTCCAGCATGCTTTTACTTTTTTGGTCCACTTTGGGGAGGGGAGTTTCTCTTGTCTTCTTTTCAGTTACGATGTGTTGAAGATATAGTTGGCAAAAGGGGCCAGTAGTTGATCACATAAATGTTGTTCATTTCTTAAATTCACCTCCAAATGTTGTAGGAAATCATTGGCGTTCTTTCCAAAGGAAACTAAATCTTGCGATGTTTCCCAAGCTTCAGTAAGTAGCTGCATTATTTTGTTGATGTTATTATCTACAAGGGCTCTAGAGCATGCAAGGAGGGTAGAGGATTCTTTCATCTTGGCTGCAGTGGTACCAGGCACAATTTTTTCCAAAGGACTGGCAAATTCCGGGGTTGCAATGAAAGCCTGCTCATATTCATTGAGGCGGTTTTTCAGATTGGCATTTTCCATTTCAATTCCTCCAATGGAATCACAGAGAATTTCACCGATTACCTGGTGAAATGAGGAGATTTGGGACAACCGCATTTCCCTTAAGTTAATCTCTATGCGAGATTTGCCTTTCCTGTTTGTTTCATCTTTCTTTTCAACGACTATACTTTTAGATTGACTGTCAAAAATAACGCTATGGATTATGAAGGATTCAGCTACGTCAAAAAAGTCGGTCTCAGATATTTCCACCGCGGATGACCCAATTTTCTACATGTGCTTAGTTTCAATTTCAAGTTGCAGTTTTCCACTTTCAATTTCGGGTTCCTCCGCCTGCCCTGCATTGTTTTTTCTCTTTTTCGCCAGTGGAATTTTGTGAGAACTATTAATATTTATGCGATGAGGGTTCTTATCTCCTCCTCCGTTCAAATATTTCTGGGTTGCTTTCTTACTGGGGTGGACCATTGAAGCGATGCTTCGTGATGTCGTGCTCTTGGGAGTGCTAGCGGAGGACTGGGTACTCTTCTCACCGGATACTTTTCCATGTTGTCTATACAATTCAGTCGCGCTTTGCAATGTCTCTGCGTCGCAATTGGAAGAATCAGGATTGTTGTCGACACTATCCCTGTCTTGGGTCAGGTGTCTATGGATAAAAGAGGTTTTAAATCCAACAACCAATAAATGTTCTCGAAAAATGCCATTAGGGTCAAACCCTTTTATCCTTTCAGCGTACGTTAGGTTCAATTTCTTGAAATGGGCGACAAACTCGTCAATCTTGTTGATGTTTCTGCACACGAAGTCTCCGACTTTCCAGGGCAGAGGAATGAACTGGTTTTTTTTCTTATCATGGAAAAAATGCAACCAGTGGTTGTATTTCCTTTCTATTTCTGCAACAAACATCTTGTCCGTAATGTGGCATGGAAGGAAGGTAGGATTTTCCTTAGAGACAAAGACCATGAGGACACTGTGATTTTCCTCTTGCTCAAGTGTGCCCTTCCTGTTCAAAAACTTGGTTGCGTGGCCAGACATCCGCGGAGCATCCTTGCCTAACAATAAATCTTTGAAAACTGAGACAAAGCCATTAAAAAATTCATAAAAACAATGGGAGGCCTTGTACCAGAATGTTACTAGGTCGAATCCACAGTTTATTTTATTGGAAAGAGAAAGTTTTGGAAACGGGCAGCAATGCACAATTGCAAAAATTAAGTAGGATGACATAAAATTTATTCGATTCTTTGAATCGTGACAACCGGGAAGAGAGATCAATGGAAATTAGCTTCCCCCAATTGAAAATGTATTTTTCCTTGACTGTGAAATACAAAATATAAATAATCATATGGGAAATGCTTGTCGTGGATGCCTGTCCCGTTATTCTTGTAAACAACCAAGCAATTTCCTGGAATGGATTTCTAAAGGAACTTACCTGCAACCTTGTGATATCTTCAGGAAATGTTGTCGGGTCTTCAAGGGAGTCGACTAAGATGTCCATCCTGTTATCATGTTTTTCTAGAAACTGCTTGCAATCTTGTCTTCCTAACGTCAATGTTGGCTTCGATAATTTTAACATCTCGTGAAAGACCTGAGGTGACAAAGAAACATGAGAATGGTCACGCAGTGGAATAATTATTTGGCCTGGAATATATTTTTCGGCGCACCAAGAGACCACCTCCTTATAGTAAAAAAACTTAGGGACGCTACTTGCACGAGCGATTCTAGAGGTCCAAATCACTTCGTTCTGGGTGGAATGGGATGAATAGTAAAAGTATGCCCTGGACCATTGGAAGTTTTGGTCCTCGTGTGCGAACATATTTACTGTATCTCCACAAAACTGTTGTCGACCTGCTAACATAAGTCTACAAGAATGTTTGTTTGCTCCAGACAATGAATGAAATGAAAATTTGGAAGGGATAATATATCCTTGCGCAAAATTTGGTCCAATGTGTGTGAGTGGGAGATGTCCTCGAGACTTTCGTTGATTAATGACAATTTGGACGGCTGTTGCATGATGCGTTGTTAACATTAAAAACTAGTAATTGCATACATATAAAATGCAAACATGGTGGATATTGCAATCACCGACTAAGCATTGTAGATTTCTTGAGCCGCCCAACATGATGACGTGTGTTCGAGATGAACAATCGCAAAAAACAAAATAACTCTCCGCACATCTTGGTTTAATCCGTAATAATGGAGATCTCCTCGAGCGTTTCTCCCATTAATGACAATGTTGATGGTTCTTGCATGGTCAGCTGTTAGCATGAAATGTTTCTAATTTCATAGTAAGAAAGTACGGAGGTCGCGGACACGGGAAAAAAACAGCTACAAAATAGGGTTGCAAGGTACAACCATTGAAGGTGAGGGCATGAGGGTCAAATTGTATGTATCGAAACTTCTTGATTGCAATGCGCATAACAACGAAGAGGGTATGGTAGGACAGCCAGAAGGATAGGAAGTTAGTGGGGATGGAAGGCAGTGAGAGATACTTTGAAACATTTGTGAGCCATGGTAGAGTGAAGAGCGGACGATGTCGGAATTCGGTAGTCAATTTGTATATTGTGCAAGGTGTGATGACACCTGTTTCGTACCTCTGTGTCCAGTTGTCACTACCAAGAGCTAATTTAGGATTTAAAATATTTTTTTAGATACTGTTACATACTTCATAGGGATTATCATCCATAAACAATGGCAATCTCCACCCCGCTAGCCCTGCATTCCGTGTGCCAATTTGTATATTGCGGAACTAGAAGCGCTATTAGGAGGGCACGAAACAACATAAGTGCAATGTTGAGTCAGCCAGTCCGCAGGTCCACTTGTCAATTTCTATATCATGGAATTTTGGGTGCTATATGTAAGACACGCAACAATGGAGGCCCAATTTTGAGCCCGCCCGCCCGAGAACCCGCGATCCAAAATGTCGCTAGGCATGGAATGCGAAATTAATACATGCTCTATAAGATATCATGTCCATACTTTATAGTCCCATAATACACGTGAATAAAAAAAGGGAAAAAGGATGAAGTAGTTAGCAGTGGAATTGTAGATCACAAAAATTTTGAGTGGAAGATGTATATAACGGAACAAAGAGGAACATAGTTCAATTGCGCCAACTCGAAAACCGCGGGCATAAAGTTCACTAAGTATGAAAAGGAATAGAGGGTGGTCCAATTCACCATGCGAGGATATAGACGGAGATGAAATTGATGCCAACCCGACAACTGTGGACATAAAATTGGCCAAGTATGGAATGCAACAGTGGCTGGTTGGATTCGTCGTGTGATTATATATATGGAGATAAAGATATGTCAACCCACAACTGCTGGGGTTGCACATTTCATGAACCCAACAATAGGAGGATCCAAAACAGGCTACGAAGGTGTGTATAGAAGACGCGAGGCCTCGATGTGCTAATTGTATCACTCCGAACATTTGAATGCATAATCTGTAACACGGAAGAGTGGACGATGTCGGAATCTGGTAGTCAATTTGTATTCGGTAGTCTAGTTATATACTTAGTCGCGTCTTTATGATCGCGGGTTCCAAAGTTGGCGTGTTGACATAGCTTCATCTCCATCTATATCCTTGCATGGCGAATTGGACCGCCCGCTGTTCCTTTTCATACTTAGTGAATTTTATGCTCGCTGTTGCCAAGTTGTTGCAATTCAACTCTTCTGCTTCTTGTTTCGTCATCTACATGTACCACTCAAAATTTCTGTGATCTACAATTCCACTGCGAACTTCTCCGTCCTTTTTCCCTTATTTTCTTCTCGTGTATTATGGGACTATAAAATATGGACATGATATTTTATAGAGCATGTACGGATTCCAGATTCCATACCTAGTGACATTTTGGATCACGTGTTCTCGGGCGAGCGGGCTCAAAATTGGGCCTCCATTGTTCCGTGCCCTACAAATAGCACCCATAATTCTGCGATATACAAATTGACAAGCGGACCTGCGGACTGGCGGACTCAACATTGCACTTCTATTGTTCTGTGTCCTCTAAACAACAATCCCAGTTTCACGATATAGAAATTGACACACGGAATGCAGGGCTAGCG
>ML796064.1:73023-89392 GCA_009831015.1 Picea engelmannii
TGACAAGCGGACCTGCGGACTGGCGGACTCAACATTGCACTTCTATTGTTCTGTGTCCTCTAAACAACAATCCCAGTTTCACGATATAGAAATTGACACACGGAATGCAGGGCTAGCGGGGAGGAGATTTCCATTGTTTACGGATGCTAATCCCTATGAAGTATCTAATAGTATCTAAAATATTATTTTGAATACTAAATTATCTCTTAGTAGTGACAACTGAACACAGAGGTACAAAACAGTTGGGTTTGCACAAATTTTTAGTGGAAGATGTATATAACAGAACAAAAAGGAACAGAGTTCAATTGTTCCAACTCGACAACCACGGGCATAAAATTCACTAAGTATGAAAAGGAATAGCGGGTGGTCCAATTTTCCGTGCGAGGATATAGATGGAGATGAAATTGGCGCCAACCCAATAACCGTGGATGTAAAATTGGCTAAGTATGGAAAGCAACAACGACCGGTCGGATTCATTGTGTGATTATATAGATGGAGATAAAGATATGTCAACCCGCCAACACTGGGGTTGAACATTTTGTGAACCTGGAAACAAGAGGATCCAAAACAGGTTGCGAAGGTGTCTGCAGAAGACATGAGGCCCCAACGTTCTAATTGTATCGCTCCAAACACTTGAATGCGTAATCTGTAACATGGAAGAGCGGACGATGTCAGAATATGGTAGTCAATTTGTATATTGCGACATTTTGGATCGCGGGTTCTCAAGTAGGTGAGCTCAAAATTGGGCCTCCATTGTTCCATGCCCTACAAATAGCACCCAGAATTCCGCGATATACAAATTGACAAGCGGACTTGCAGATTGGCGGACTCAACATTGCACTTCTATTGTTTCGTGGCCTCCAAAAAGCGCTCCCAGTTTCACGATATAGAAATTGACACACAAAATACAGAGTTGGCAGGTTGGAGATTGTTGTGGTGGGAAATCCCCCTATGGACTAGCAAATAGGGTTATATTATGCATTTAGATATGACCAAAAGAAACCATCTTTATACCTTCGTCCCCAGACCTAATCCGCATTTCTTTTCAGTGAATACATGGTTAGACCAACATACCTTGTTCCAGACGTTCGATGTCGACCCTTCTTCATGCTTGATCGCTTGTTAGCAGCTCTCCTCCCAAGGCTGAACTGCATACAAAACAAGCAACAAACTACACATACATTTTAACTACAGACTAATGGGTTAGAGATTCAAACCTATATTTACTAAACTATGAAGAACTCACGTAGTGGGACGGGAAAGAATTTCTTTATTATTAACTTTAATGAATCAACTTACAATGTCGAGACTGGCTACTGCTCCGTGAACCTGATCCTGGGCTCCTCTTCAAATGTCCTCCAACTTCTTTGCCCTGTATCTCTTCTTGCACAAGGATGGCTAAAGGGTCAGGACAATGGGAATGTGCAATTGGGCAGAGTTTCTTTACTATTATTCTCCTCTTCCAAACGGGACCCCTAACCCTTCTTTTATAGGCTAGAAGAAGCTAGGTATTTGGATGAACCCTCGGCCATGCATGGCTAGGAGTTTCAGTTAACTTACCCAAAGCTATGTGTTCCATCGACAAATTTCCTTTTTTCGTGCTTTTGTAGGTCCACACGGGCTGTTTTAGGTCAGCTAGAGTGTACACGTGTGAAATAATGGAGTAAGGTGCGTGGGCCCTTATAAAAGAGGTTTTTTAAAGAGTTGTTCAACAATGCTTTGGCAAAGAAGGGATCTGAGATGGCCTGATGCCAGGTAAGCATGTATGGTGCAAATTAGGGTTATAAAAGGTGCCCCCTAATGTGTGAGGTCAGAAGAGCATCCGATGGCTGAAATACATTACCAATATTTATTGATGTGCCGAACAAGTGAGCCCAGGGACCAGGAACCGAGAGGCACCATCTACAAAATAACAAATGTCTCAATGAGGCAGGCATACCCATGCTTGTGATAAAATTGAATCATGGCTACCAATCAAATACACTGTAGATCCATGTCAAATAACTATATAAAGTGTAGCCACGAACAATACACAACGGAGCTACATCTGGAAATCAAAAAGATATACATATAGAGTATCCATCTTCTAGAAGTTGATATGGATTGATGGCTGGAGATGAGATCTTCAGAGCTCGAGAAACAACTTCAAAATATTAACAAACTCAAGGTACGAGTGTAATATGAGTGTACGAATTCACTACCCAAAGGTCTTCAACGGTTTGTTGGTCATGGACTAGATAATCTTGATGATCAGACTGAAGGCTTCATTGATTTCGAACAAGGACTTGATTGGACATTCAGGATGGCCGGGTATGAGGGCAAGAGACAAATTGCAGAGGGGCCGACTCAGGCTTGGTAGAAACTTCCCTTGGACAACAACACGACAAGTGATGAGACTTAGGCATCATGGCATTAATCATAAGTTTACGAAGCAGGAGGCAACACAAACTCTCCATATGTCTGGAAGAATAACCAAACGGAGGAGGACACAACTCTATGTAGCGAGAACAACTTCCTAAGGTCATATTGCATCCCATAGTTTGACGAAAAAATGGGCTAATGTGCTTTATCCAAGGGCGAATCATTATGCTGCCAATAAAGAAAATACTTTTCCCTTCCTCTTTTTGGGGTATATTTGATTTTTTTGTCTTTTTCAATAATTTTGGAAAAAATAATAAAGGAATGTTACTTTACAATGGGGGAACGAGTGTTACAAACATACAAGTTCAAGGTGCAAGGACAAGACTGATGTTCAGAATAATGATACTCGGGAAAAATCCTCCGAGGGCTAAGTGTGTTAAGACGTAGAAGAAAACTGCTACAAGGCTGGCGTATAAGGTATGCAAACGCGGTTAACAAAACACACAATGGTAACGTCCTTCGATGTAAGTTTAACGAGCCCAGAGAAGGTAAGATCAATGGTTTTTCATATTTAGAGAGTATGAAAAAACATAAAAGGAGACTCCATTGGGGTACCTTTTTCGAAGATAGTCTAGTTAGTTTGAAAAAGGGGTAAACTAGCATCGACAAGACGTCTATTCAAAACCATTTTAACGAGTGTGATAAGAACAAGATCACTAGACCATTTTTTCATTTTTAAGGAGTTTGAAAAAAGCTTAACTATGGACTCCATCAGGAATGTTCTTCTGGACCAGTTTAACGAGTGTGAGAGAATAAGGTCACTCGACGATCTTTTCAATTTTAGGGAGTCTGAAAAGAGCTTAACTATGGACTCCGTGGGGGTTCCTTTTTCGTAAATTTAGTCCCTCAGGCCCGAAAAGGGTTAAAATAATACCTGAGAGTACTCTTCTAGAGAATTGAAGTTCCATAGAGTATACCTTTGTTCGTATAGTTGACTGCCCGGACCGAAAAAGGGGTAAACTACTGCCGGACATACGTGACTTCAAATTTCAGTTTAACGAACGTGAAAGGCCATAAGATCGCTCAACAATATTTTCATGTTTAGAGGGTCTGAAAAGGGCTTAAAAGAAGGCCCGTTATATTTTTTGGGAGTCTTGAGGGTGAGGTCAAGAGCGAAAAAGAAGCATGCAAATGAGGCTCAAACTCGTAATTAGGAAAAACTACAAGGACTCCCGAGCCTACAGTGATTAGAGGTAGCATGGATACCATAATGCAACCAGGATCTACCTAGGGCATCCATGTTCCAGTAAGCTCTACCACCAAGTCTCGACACTTCTAAAGCAACTATGATGGTTCCGTGTCACAACCTGATGGGATCGATCCTATGGCAAAGGAAAAAGACAACGAGATACAAAAGTCAGGGTTACTATATGGTTAAGTTGATCCTCGAAAAAAAATTTCACGTACCGTAGAAAATTACTCAAAACTCAAAAAAAACTGTCCCGATACCTGATCATATCCCTCCCATGCAACTCCTGAATCACTCTAAATGGTTTTTGGTTTAAAGAAAATGATAAGGGAGGCCAAAAAAGTGACAAAAAGAGGCCAAAAAGTCTATAAATAGAAGCTGGCAGCTCATTATCACCATTGCTGATTTGGAAATTGACTCTGGAGCCAAAAGACCCCCTTTGTCAAAAGCGGTGATTCCAGGAGCTACAGTGGATGAAACGAACTTCTGTCTGGACCAAGTAAGTACAAACTCTCTTATCTTACATTTTAAGTCTTTATTTTTGCATTGGGTTTCATTTTTTAGGGGGGCGTCGACCTTTAAAAGGTTGGCCCTAGGTCCAAGTGGGTTGTCGCAAGACATGCCTCGTGTACATTCGGGCAGAGTAAACTCTGCATGCGTGTACATGCGACTGTCACTATTACAGCCCGCGTGGAACCCCCTTATTGAATGAAAAAGGCTTAAAAATCAAGGGTTAAATCTCCTGAACCTTGGTGTTTTGCAGGATGTATGTCCACTGGAGAGAAAGAGAGCATGAAGAAGTTAGTGAGTTGGTCAGGGAAGACCCCAATGCTGTGGCTGCCTTGATGCAGTGTGGGTTACTCAAGTTTTTCTTATGTCCTTTTATGCGGGCACAACCTAGGCTATTGAATGCCTTGGTTGACTACTAGCATCCGGATGCAGAGGCATTCATGTCAGAGGGGTAGTCACTGGTGCCCACGACCGAGGACATTTATTTTTTGACTGGCCTCTCCTGGAGAGGGGAACCAGTCAACTTCTGAACTTTTCCTTCGGGGCCACATAACATAGCAAAATTGATAGGTCTATACTGTGCGGATGATACAGACTGCTCGAGCTCACAGGTGCCCATAAGCAAGATTACTGACTTATCGCTACAGACGATAGTATTGCTTATTGGGTGAATCACTGGTTCTGTGGCTCTACATCAGGCGTCCCGTGCACAGATGAACTGTGCAGTCCAGTGCTTTAATGCACAAATTTTTGATTGGAGTACCACTTTGCTTGAGTGTATGAAGAGGCAGTTGACAAATTGTCGTTTGTGGACACAGAAGAACTTTGGGTTCGAGGCAATTCTCTGCTCATTCTTTTTTGAGAGAGTTCCAAGTTTTAGTCCTCGAGTAGTGGTACGAGGACATCGAGCTTCTCTTCCTACTATGTGTAGATGGGCAGTATTACTGCCGCGACAGGGTGGTGGAAGGACCAATGAGTCCTTCGACGATGAGTTTTTCACGTGGTTGTCGTGATAGATCCTGGTTATAGAGGATTACCCCTATGCCAAGATTGATTTCTCGAGAGACCCTGAGATACCAGTACCTCCTGGTGAGGAGCGAGGGGAGATGGGTAAGTCTCCACCTTTATAGTTTTCTTTTTGTTTGTTAAACATATGTAATTTTTATGTTGTTTTTGTTATATATATCATTTTTTTGTTATACCAGAGTATTTGACGGATATGTGTTCGTTATGTACAGATGTGGGACCAGTGCGACCAGCTGACTATGCGAGGAACAAGCATCGTCCTCGGCCAGGGGCCACACCTATCGCCGCAAGGGGGCCAGCAGTAGCAGGAGATCTTCTAGCCGGGGAGGCTGAGAGGGTATTGAGACGAATCAAGCGGAACTTTACTACGCTCACTCACACGGTCCCTATGGTAGAGATTAAGGACCTACCACCATCTATGCAGCCTCATGTAGTGGGGGCACCACGAACATGGGTCCAGTTGTTTCAGCATTTGGCCAACACCGTGGATCAGTATAACATGCCCTAAATCATCTAAATAAGCCTCAACTATATGCTTGAGGTCATGGAAAGCAAAAGACATGGCCCGTTGAAAGGTTTCTCCAACATTTTTAAGACCAAAAGGCATCTTACGATACGTGAATGTACCCCAAGGACAAATGAATGCTGTTTTGTGTTGGTCTTCGGGTTTGATTTGTATTTGATTATATCTCGAAAAACCGTCCATGAAAGAAAAGGCCTCGCAGCCAACACATTCATCAATGATTTGGTCGATGAAAGGTGTTGGAAAATTATCTTTGGGACAAGCCTTGTTCAAATCACGGAAGTCAGTACATACACGAATCGTGCCTTGTTTTTTATTGACTTGCACAGGATTTCACATCCATTGGGTCAATTGAATAGGATAGATAAACCCGACTTTTAGCAATTTCTCAACCTCAACCTTAATGGCTACTGCTTTCCTAGGATTAACTGGATGAAGCTTCTGCCAAACAGGCTTGGCATCAAAATACGTTGTGATTTCATGTTCGACTATTTTTGGATTGATACTTGATATTTCCTCATAAGACCAGGAAAAAACGTCACAAAATTATTTAAAAAGATCTATATAGAGTTGAATCTCTTCGGGCGAGCAGTCAACTCCGATGAAAACATTCTCCACGATGCCAGGGTTTCGGGAGATATTGATCGGTATGGTTTCAACGATGGTTTCCATATTACCCTTAGCATAAACTTCATGGGTAGCTAAGAGATTAATAGGACAAGACCGATCTCCCGTCATAGTCACGGTGAATTCTCCTGCTTCGATTCGGCTTAACTCTGGGAGGAAGTATGATCTGTGATGAAGATCTTCCCAGGGTTTGTCCGGACTAGTCATTGCTTTAATTATTGCTTCGTCATAGGGCAAGACCAAGTTTAACGAATCGACTTCAGCGAGAGAACCCTGAGTCCAAATAGTCTCTAGAAGTGGATCGAACTCTTGTGCAAGAGTTGGATCAGTGTTAGTTGAAGCTTGCTGGACTAAAGAGTACGCTACTTCAGCTACAGACAAGGGCATGGACATGCCCGGGTGCCCTGTCCCATCCATCATGGCCGATGGGGAAGGAAGTATCCACGGATCGTCGAAGTAAGTCATGCGGAACGACGAAACTTGAAAAATCTCAACCTTATGGTGATTGGATATAAACTTGATATCGCCTTGAGGGGGCGGGTAATCGAAGGTACCCATCAAAGATGGGCATAAACCAACCCCTACGTTGACTACACCTGGTTGAGGATTATCAATCATCGGGACCATGGATGCCCCCAATGTAGGATCATGTCTAGAGAAATACCATTGATTGATGGTCACAATCCAACCCTCATGTGGAAACAACAAGACCCGAAAAACTGTAACAACCACAACTTGCATGGCATAAGTCCAACTCCTTCCTAACAAGAGATTATAGTCGAGGGGTGCTTCGACTACTTCTACCTTGACACACACGGTCTTCCCTCCTAATTGCACGAGGAAAGAAGGAATGATACCATGTGGTCAGAAAGAACGACTGTCAAAAGCGGTGAGGAGAGTAGGTGACAGAGACAAAACGGGCTGGACAACGACCTTCCAACATGCCAACGACATAACGCATGTTGAGGCACCCTCATCAACCATCGTGCGGAAGATATTCCGAGTAAAAGTTTTCATGGGATAAGCCACTACTATCTGAAATTCTATGTGGTAAGGCAGATGAGGTTTTAAGTCGGTTGTATCCAGCATGATTGTACCCGGATTACAAGTCTCGGTAGATCCTAAAGTGGTTAACAAGGCTTTCCTCTGGGAAGGGCACCTTTGGAGGACGTCCAAAGCAGACATCGCGCAAGGGGTTTGTGATAAATCTTCCATCACATAGTAGTTCTGGGCGGCCCTTGCGTTTGGGTTATGAGAATATTTTTTGAACGCACCTTTGGGGATGCCTGTCATTGTTTCGCCTAACATCTTCTCAATTTGTAGAGGAAGAGATGGGAGTTCAACTTCTTTACCCTTCTCAAAAGTGCTTGGTTTACTATAGTCATGTGCTCTAGTCGATATAAAAGCGTCACCCCTCACCATATATACATTTGTGAATGAAGGGTTGTTCGAAGGCAGAGAGGGTCCTTGGCTGCCCCTTTCCATGCTTGCAGAGGCCTGGGTTAGATTTTTCCCATGTTGAAATGGATTGGTTAACACAATAGGTTGTTGTTGCGTCACAAACTTTTCGGCTTCTGAAAGCCGAGGACATAAATGGGTCGGGTGGTCTTCCGCATAAGTTGCATGGATACCTCGTCTTCCGTTTCTCAGTGTTGTCCCTGCCAGCATTATTGGTAGGTTTTTTATCCCCCTTACCCTACTTTTGTTGTTTTTTCTTTCCTTCAGGCTGCTGGGTGACCTTTGGATTAGTCGATTGCACTGCGTGTACATCTGATGTTTTGGTAGGGGGAGTAGCCAAAGCAGTAGTTTGGCTGGCCGCTGTGTGTTTTATAGAAAATTGTTGCAACTGATTCGTTAGTTGCTTAGCAGGCTTTGTTTGTGCTGAACCAAAAATACCGTCGGCATGTGGTCTAGCTCTCCGTCTAGTTTTATTAAGTATTGAGCATGGTGCATTTGGAAAGATCTCGTATAATAAACCAGACTAAGAATAGATTAGCTCAAGTTGTTGAGCTCTCATGATGGCGTCTTCTTCAGAAAATACTCCTGACGTCGCGACGTCTTTGGACAACTGTGGGACCAAAGACTTAAGAAACCACTCAAGTAGGAATGCTGGTGGGGCTGGTACCTTAATTAAACTCTTTCGGCGTCTCCATTCTCGAATGTGATCAGAGATATGGCCTGCTTTTATTTGTGAGAAATTGGCCAGCAATTCGGTGCCAACGTCGTATCTCACAGGTAACTGGAAATGGTTTAGCAAATCCATCACTAGTTCGCCGAAGGAAGAGTATCTTGAGTGATCGAGCTCAATGTACCATTTCACAACACTCCCAATGATAGTACGTTGAAACAATCAAAATTGTACGGAGTCATCTTTCAATGAGTTAGATGAGCACCAAAGATGGAAGGTAGTCACATGATCTCTTGGATCTTCGTTAGGCTTGGCTTCGAACTTTAGGATGTCCGAAGGCAACTTCATCGGCATAGGAGGCCAACACGGATCGTGACAGATAGGGTCATTCAACAACCTTGTCAAGTTTGGCAAATGCAAAGTTGCCAGGAAGGGTAGTTTGGGTTATTGGTGATAACCTGGGAAAAAGGGGTCTGGAGTTTGAATGACACCAGGTTGCTAGGAAAAGTTCAGCTGCTAGCCCGGGTTCTGGTAGAAACCATGGCCTTGGCCAGCGTATGGATTTTGCGTGTGTGGAGACATCATCGGCTGATTTCAAAAATAGGACATAGATGGTTGGGCATGCATTACATTTGGAGGACTTTGGGAAGGGTTTCCCCATGTCGGTACCGTGGGGATAGGCATAGTGCTTTGTCCGGGGTTCCATTGATTGTGAAAAGAATTACCCCAGATCGACATTCCTGATGAGGGAACAGATCCCTGCCAAGAATTCCAAGGCCTTGATGCGAAAGAAGTTCTTGGGTGTGCCCCCTGTGCAGGAATAGTACCTTGCATAGGAATAGGTTGTCCGAAATCAGGGTTGCCCCTAGTTGGGAAAGTAGCTAACGAGAAGGCATTGTTACCAAATGCACCGAACAAAGAAAATGGTGTCGAACCTACTGACATATTATGCGATGTTGGTCCTTGAATCCTCGCTCCAAATAAACTATGGTGTGCAGATGGCCCGACGGATTGCTGATGCGTGCCACCGAGTGAAGGGGACGAAGGAGGTATATGACCTCCCCCGTAAGGGAAAGCATTAAAAGGAGCAAGAGTGCCCCCCATGTTTCCTTGTAGAGGAGCGTTAGAGCTCCCTGCCCCCAGACCTGAAGTCTGTGAAGTGGAGTAGGAAAGTACATGACTTGTACCTGAACTAGGCATCCCGTATGAGAATGAAGGGCCCGTCGCACTTGGTGTGAAAGGGGTTGTGGCTGCCGCTAGAGACGGGATCAAATCACTGTGCGATGTAGAGGTGGTCGATACCATGGTGGCTCGGATTAGTGACGGTGGGTTAGGAGGTGGAAACTCTCCTGTGGTAACAACTGTAGTGGGAATTGAAGAATTCCCAGAAGGAGTAACAACATTTATTTCCATTGCTGCGTGTGACACTGTCTGGCACTCATAAGGATGAATCGGTACGATGGTGGGTACCGAAATATCAGTGGTGGAGGTTTCAATGAGACCAAAAGTTTTCGCTCCAAGGTCTAAAACGGTCGATTCCTCTGGATGTTGGTCGGGCACAATTTATTGTGGCCCGGTCGCTTCAAAAGACCCTTGTTGGTCTAGCTTTCGCCTTAATGGCGGCAAGGGTGGCTCCAGTGTAACCATCGACAGGCCAAGAAGCCTTCGTGATCGGTGGAGCTCGTGATCCTCCACTATGTGATAATATCAAAGACACTCTAGGGTGTTCTAATCGTTCAAAAGCAACACACACTAAAAAAGTCCCTATAAGATAAGACAGGCAAACACTAAATTAATTGGAAGAACAGTTACAACAACCAACACTAGAGCAACTTACCGGTGCAAGTGCAACTCAAAAACGGAAGCACCCTCCAGGTATACTCTGCAAAGTGTGGCCCGATGTTTATCCTAGGTACCGTGGTATACCCCCACAGTCACCTGTGTATGTCCCTAAAAAAGATAGGCAACTGGGTTGCCAACGCGCGAATAGTCATCAGGTGGGTACAATCGAAAGTAGGGTAGACCACAATGAGAAGGGTATCGAGCCTGAAACCTGTCAAGGGTATCAAGAGCAAGTGGTCCGGAAGACAACTAAGGACCTCAAACGGATTTGAGACCCATGAAGCTCCGTGGCAAATGAAATCAACGGAATCCCAAGACAAGCCCTCTATATGTGTTCTCCACTACGATTGGTCCAGCTTTGGAGGGGTTATCTCCGCTACCTTTCCGCATGTGACCTTGTGTTTATCCCCTGTGTTAGAGGGGGGTCCCGGATAAATTTCACGATATTGGACTTGGACACTCCCTAACTCAGAATCCAATGTTTGATTTTAATGGCCTTGAAGAGTTTCCTCTCCAACCTAATCCAAGGCCCTAATCCTGAACTAGTTGGTTGACCCTACAAACATAAAAGTCTAATGAATTTTAGATTTAGCGTTAATTTTATGGCTTGTCTTATGTCAAAGGGTATGAAAGTGAAACTAGTGATGTGTGAAAGACGAAAGTAAAAATGAACAAAAAGTTGGAAACAAAAACCTTCACTTAATGCAAAATTTCAACAACTTTTCAAATTTTTTTTTTTTTTTAATTTTCTAAGATCTTTTGAATAGAAAACTCAAAGCAATATTTCAATCGACTATGAGCTTATTACGATCTAAGTAAACTATCAATAACTTATGGAAGCAAAGACTTTTCCCTGGTTACTAATGCAAAACAACACTTTTCAACCAAACAAGAAAATGAAATATTTTTTTTTATTTGAATGCTGACAAAGCAAAAAGGAAAAATATCAACAAGTCAAAAACCAAGAAAAAATTTCTGGCCTAATCGCAGATCACAAAGAATCACTTCAAGAAATCACACACTAGCAACTTAAAAAAGGACTCTCACACTTGTCTAAAAACCCTAAAGAATTTTTTTTATGACAACTTTTAAATGAAAAAAGAAAGCTATGGCTAAGATCAACCCTAAGCTACTGACTGCTAGGACAAAGATTCAAAAACCTGAGAGGTATAACTCTTGTCAAGGGAAAGGATGACTGCCTCACCCTCAACAAAAACTATCTTGCACAAGCACACTACTGACAATTCAACAACAAGCGTGTGCACACGAGCTGTGTAGAGCCAGAGGGCATGTACATGCGTGCTGGCCTTATACAGGACGCATGTACCTCTAAAACTCTGAAACAAATAAAAACAGACAATCCAAACTGGGAAGAGACCACTGATATTGAGAACCAGGATCTCTTGAAGGCTTAGACACTCTCTTTAACAGAAAAAAAGAAAACAATGTAAGGAAAAAAAATTCGTAAAAAAAACCAATCTAAGATGAGACTGCAAACAACCAAGACTAGAAAGAGTTCCAGAAAACCCCTGAGAATGACTGATTCTGACAGGGAAGAGGATGACTGCCTCAAAAATTTTCTAGAATCTACACGCTACTGTTACTTCTTCAGCTAGCATTTACATGCGGGCTGTAAGAAAGTAGGGCGCGGGTACACTCGTGTAGACCTTATGCAGGCTGCATGCACCTCTGTGGGTCTCGTAAAAACACAGTTAAGCAAATAACAGAGATAGCTGGTATGGAAGAACATACTCTCTGTTAGCTCAGACTTTGCATAAACTTAAAAAAATATGAAAGAAAACCAGTCTTTTAAAACTACCCAAAAATATTCCCAGGAACCCTAGAGACTTCCCCAGTATGGTCGCCAATTCTGTTGTGGTGGGAAATCCCCCTACAGACTAGAAAATAGGGTTATATTATGCATGCAGATATGACCAAAAGAAACCTACTTTCTACCTTCGTCCCCAGACCTAATACCCGGTAGTCAATTTGTATATTGCGGAGGGTGCAATCCCAACTATTTCATACCTCTGTGTCCAGTTGTCACTACTAAGAGATAATTTAGTATTCAAAATAATTTTTTAGATACTGTTAGATACTTCATAGGGACTAACATCCGTAAACAATGGCAATCTCCTCCCTGCTATCTCCGCATTACGTGTGTCAATTTCTATATTGCGAAACTGGGAGCGTTGTTTGGAGGACACATAATAATAGAAGTGCAATGTTGAGTCTGCCACTCCGCAGATCCGCTTGTCAATTTGTATATCGTGGAATTTTGGGTGCTATTTGTAGGGCACAGAACAATGGAGACCCAATTTTGAGCCCGCCTGCCCGAGAACCCGCGATCCAAAATGTCGCTAGGTATGGAATGCAGAATCCATACATGCTCTATAAAGTATCATGTCCATATTTTATAGTCCCATAATACATGGGAAGAAAATAAGGGAAAAAGGATGGAGAAGTTCGCAGTGGAATTGTAAATCACGGAAATTTTGAGTGGTATATGTAGACGACGGAATAAGAGGCAACAAAGTTGAATTGTGCCAAATTGGCAACCACAGGCATAAACTTCACTATGTATGAAAAGGAACAGCGGGCTGTCTAATTCTCCATGCGAGGATATAGATGGAGATGAAGATATGTCAACACGACAACGTTGGAACCCGCGATCATAGAAACACA
This sequence comes from Picea engelmannii, assembly GCA_009831015.1. Taxonomy (NCBI): domain Eukaryota; kingdom Viridiplantae; phylum Streptophyta; class Pinopsida; order Pinales; family Pinaceae; genus Picea; species Picea engelmannii. Next base: position 85,975 of record ML796064.1, read on the forward strand.
ACAAAGTATATAACTAGAAATCGATAATACACGGGAAGAAGACAAGGGAAAAGTATCTCGCCGAAGAACATCTAGTGTTTGATTATTAATGAAAATGATTTCGAACCCCTGCTGATTTCTCACTAGTTAAGGCATAAATTGCAGATCACAGAAGTATCTTTCATGCCACTGTGTCCACTTGTTACTAGTAAGAGCATTGTTGATGTATATTAGGAAGGATGCAAAGTTATTGGGGATGGAAAGAAGAAACATATACTTTGAACGAAGTTAATGTATACGAGGAACCCGCGGTCGAATTGTAGATCACAGATGTTTTGAATGCAAGATGTATATACTGGAACGATAAGAAACTGGGTTCGCAAGCACCGACCTCGCAGCGGTGGCCATAAAATTGGCTATGGAAAGGAACAACGATTGGTTGGATCCGTCATGTGAGGATATACATGGAGATGAAGACATGTTAGCCCGCCAACTCTGGAACCGAATACCATATAAAGGGAACTAAGTATATATCCAGAAAGCAATAACGAGTGGGAAGAAGAAAAGGCCAGCTCGTATGCACCGATTCGACAACCGCGACCATAAAATTGCCTAGGTATGGAAAGGTACAACGGTCGGTCGGATTCATCATGTGAAGATACATATGGAGATGAAGATATGCCAATGCATGAACCCTGCAATCGCCCATCATAGAAAGACGACTAAGTATAAAACCATAAAGCCATAATGGACAGGAAAAGCAAAAGGGGAAAAGAGATAAGTATATGACAGTCGAAAAAACCTTTTTTTTTTTTTTTCGTTTATTAATGGAAATGTTTTCGAACCCCTGATGGGTTCTCACTAGTAAAAGCATTAACTGCAGATCATTGAATTTGTTTGGCTGCAAGATGTATATGACGGAACATGGGACACAGGTGCCGGGTACTGCGAACCTGGGGCCTGGTGCCCAGATAACTACCTAAGTATTGGCCAAGACAAAGGTTTGATATCTATTTCAATAGTATTCATACGAGTATCTATCAATGGAATTTTTTTTCATATTTATCTGAATAGTATTCATACTAATATATATTAATGGATTGTTTCTGTTTCAAATGTAACTGATCTCCCAATTTTCAAGATGCTCTTTGGTTCGAAATTTCGTTAAAAGCACGAAAAGTTTGACTGCAAGATGTACATAGCACAACAAGAAACATGAATTTGCATTGTGGTCTCAATGAGATAAAATCCTTATCATATATTCATCTTGTATTTCTTGCAATGACATGAGAGAACACTGACTCTCCATAAACATCAATATCTAAATTAAATTAAATGCAATCAATATTTGGTGTGGCTTAAGTAATTAAAGCATAAATTGCAGACTACGGAAGTTCTTTGGCTGCAAGATGTATATGACGGAACATGGAACATAGTTGTTTAATACCACAAACCCAAACATAATTGCCTAAGTTTTTTGTATTTATTCCAATAGTATTGATATTAGTATAAATGCACAGATATTATCAAATAGAAGAAGCTGCAATATATCCAACATACTGAACAGGAACATTACGTCAACAGTTGAGCCGCTTATGAAAAAATATTCTTAAATGTAAAATGTAAAGAAAGAACATACCAGTCTTTATTTAGATTGAAGTAGTGGGCAACATAAAGTAAATCTTGTTGTTCATGTTTAACTACACAGGGGAAGAAGGTACAAAATACAATTAAAACAAATACTAGAAATTGGAAAATACTAAAATATGTACATTGATGAAGCTTCTTGACAGTTTTCTTGATGTTCAAACTCTTTATTCGTAAAAAATGAGTTGAATATCAATTTTGGGTTTTGTACTTATCAGTGCTGCTAACTACATCTATCCCAATTTTTTGAATACCTTGTCTCTTCCAGATATGGCCTGCTTGCAATGGATGCTTATTCAACATTCCATTCTTTGTCAAGTATTAATTTCCCTCTGCCGATGAAAAGTTGGGGTTTAAGGTGCTTTCCTTCCAATGTTCCTGACCCTTGACATCAGAGACAACTTAGAAATGTGATTCGGGCTGATTTCAAAGTGGACAGAGTCTTTTTATGTCACAACAGCTATGGCAGGGGAAAAAAATTCAAGTACGTAGTGACTGGTATTCTCCTTGTATTCGATCATTTGTTTGGTTGAAAAGCCCACCTGAGGATTTGTATGTTGAACTTCTTTGCTTTATTAAAGTAGATTGGAAGAAACATTCAACCCATATGCAAAATGAAAATCTGTTGAGGTACATAACTTCTTCAGGTAGAAGAGGTACGACAAGTGCATCAAATGCTACAGAACGCACCAGCACAGGTCTGGTAAGTGTATCAAATGTTGAATATGGCATCATAATATATCTTTCCTCATAGCGGTGGAGGTATGGAGGCTCACAGAAAGGTTTGGAATTTTTGGAGGTGACGCCAAATATGTGGAGTCTGCAACTACATCCAGAGGAAACCGAACAAACTTTGACAAAGAACATGGCTTTCTGTCAAGTCGGTTACTAGACCCACATGTAGCTCATCAAAATTTGAAATAGAAACTTTTGTAGTGATAATGTGTCATTTTATCCACCCATACAGTTTCTGTTACCCGCCTCTAGTTATATTTGCAGCAATATTTCGCATCATTTACGAACATGACAGGCCATTTTGCAAGCCACTGTAAATGAGCCACCCCTGAGGAAAACAAATTCTTCTAGGATCTGTACAATTCTATACACTTGCCAAATCTGTGTTTTTGGAAGAAGCTATATAATTAAACGAAGAACTATTTTGCACGCAACCTCAAAATCCATTGCAATTCCTAGCAAGAAAACAAAGAAGTTCAACAAACAAATCTCCAGGTAGCCTTTTCAACCAACAAAAGCATCGAACACAGTGAGAACACCAACCAGAACATACTTGTTCTTTTTTTTCGTCCTCTCTGAGTTTCTCTTGTATAAAATAGTTTTTTTGCCTCAAACCTGACGTCACATAAAACCAGTCTCTCTTCTTTCATCTGCCCCTCAATCGCATCTCTAAGTTGTTTTACATGTCCATGACCAGGAACATTAGAACAAAGGCATCCTAAAGCGCAACTCTTTGATGATAGAGAGAAATGGAAATAAGCATTTAAAAGCAACGCTGGATGATCTTCCGTAGATTTTGGTTCATTTGTTTTAATGACAGATGTTCTCGATATTTTCGCTTATTAATGCCAATCTTTTTGAATATGTACGCTGAATAGTGACTACCAGCACATATTAAAATTCCCATATCCGAGAAGATTCTCAAATATGACATCTAAGATATGCGCAATATTAAAGAGGGACATGAACTCAAGGCCTCTATGGGTGACACGTTCGTGAACTATGCTGAATCTTTTAAGAAAACTAAAACTGCACCTAAAAAAATAAAAATAATATA
>ML796064.1:94653-141492 GCA_009831015.1 Picea engelmannii
AGCTAGCATTTGGCATTACCATTCAAAAATATAAGTTACATAATGTATTAGTGACACTGGTGCTGAGGCCGTCAACAAAGGAAACCAACCCCACCACCAAGTGTTAAAGTTCCAACTCCAGATGGGGTGCCACATAGCTCAGGGGATGCCACACAACCCCCATGCAATCCAAGCTATTAATATGGTCGGTCGCCACACCAAGCCTCATTCTTGGATGGAGGATAGACTTAAATGCATTCAGAGGATGGAGGGACATCTCCCTCGCGTAGGTTTAATTTCACCCTCAATGAGCCATGCCAGAGGGATGGTGACAGGTACAGGAGGAGGCTATGCGGTCATATCAACTTCTCGGATATTACTCTAGGTTGGCCATGGCTTGTTTCATTTTGTTTCTTTGCTGCATCGAAGCTCTACTTTGCTTAGCTATCCGGCTCTGTGCTCCCTCATCCTTAGTTTTCTATGGCCTCCTGGTTCTATTATGCTACGTGAGGGAGGGAAACCCAAGAGGGGACCCTCTTGGTACTGTTATGTCGCAAGGCAAAGATGCATTCGCGAATTAGAGAGAGCCTCCTTGACAAATTTGATTCATAGAACCTCTTAGCACTGAGAGTCACCTTCAGACTGCAAGAGGATAACCCCAGTACCCATCAAAATGTTTGTGGAGGTAGGTTTATGAATGGAGGTCAAATGGACAAAACTTAGTACAAGAATGTTTTAACACAGAAAATGGACAAGCAATGCATAGGGAAATGAGGTCCTCATTAACTTCAGCTAGTGGTTTAAGGTTAAAGGTGGAAGACTTAGTGAGAAAGGTGGACAAGTCTTCCATGGGCATCCGAATTTCAAGCATCTTGGTGAAGAAAACATCAGACACAAGAGAACTATTGAACTTAAGTTTCAGAAATTGAAATATATCACAGTTGCATAATAATCAAACTTCCATTACCATGCAACTACAACAACTCGTCTGGATCCTCCATGCACAAGCATTTCAGTATAAGAGGGAAAAAGGCAACAAGGAAATTATTGAAACATGTCAGAACAACATTATAATCAACCCTACATTACAATACAACTACAACCCTTGTCTAGATCCTCCATGCACGAGTGTTTCAACAAATATTTAAACAAGATGATGAAAGAAGCTGACTTCTATTAATGCGAAAGTCTCAGATCTCATACAAAACCAGAGAAAAATTATGTTAATCAAAATATTACAAAATAGGGAGCTCTTCTTAACCAGTTGAAGACCTTAACAAAATCTTGAACTGATCTATTTATAATTGGATCAGTTCACATCTTCCAGGAGTGTGACTTGGCCATCCCATTCAAAGCTTTATGTCTGTGCATCCTTCTGTCAGACTGTGCGTGTATCCTTCTGTTAGACGCAAGCTCAGATCAACATGGGTTTGCAGGAAAAAACTATCCATCGTGGTACCTCGGGCTGACAGTTTTGTCTCCACGTCCAGGCCCTTCATTCCTTGTATTTATGGAGTGAGTCAAGGTTTGAATCACCAGTCCTTCTTCATTAACTGCATTTTTTTTTTCAGGATCACAACTAGGCTCAATGCCTAGGGGGCGGCCACGTGTTTCTCTTGGATTTAACATTTTATAAGCACATGATAGCAGGGCTGTTAAAGGTGTTTTGGACCCACACCACTTTTGAGCCCACAATTCACCACCTTTCGCCACGTAGCTCTTTCGCTATACCACAGTTTCGATTGCGGGACCGCTCAAGGATTTTAACGCTCGATCAAGTAGCGTCCCCGCAATGAAACGTGGCCATTGATCTAGTCGCGGTCCACGATCTTGGCGCCTCTACTAATTTAGCGCCCCCGCCAAAGTTTAACCACTTTCCAACTTTAGAAACTCTTTAATTATGCTTGGGGGAGGTGCTAATTTTTGTGCTAGCGAGCTTTGATGCTGAACAAGAATATTTCCTGAAGAATGACTTCTTGAAGCTGACGTGGTGACCTGACGTCACTGTGATGATGTGTCACGGAAAGGAGTGTGACACACATCACTTGGAAACAAGTAGATGATTTTCCCAAAGGTGCCTGGACTGAGTGCCACGTGTTAGTGCTAGATGGACAGGTGGCGAAAGAACTGAAACCCGCAGCAGAAACACTTCAGGAATTTGCAAACAAAGAAGGAGTAAGAATGCTGAAGCTTCGGAGTCTGGAGCAAATCTAAGATGCTGGATCTGGGAGGACACGCGGTAGAGATCCATGCACTCCATGGGAATGTGTTCCAGAGGAAAAAAAAGAGAAGAGACAAAACTCCCAAAACCTGAAATGGTGAAGCAAATCATGACCGTCCGTTGGAGATGAACATGTGGTAGAGATCCGCGTACGCCAGAGCGAGGGGAGGGAGGAGCCATTGACCGAGAGTTGTCCAGAGCACCAAATAGATACGAAGCTAAAACCCTAGTCATTGATGGCCTAGACTCGCAACAAATATCTGTGCATTCCGGGAAAAGAATTTCAGAGAAAATCGAGAGGAGAAGTGCCAAAACACCTGAAACCCAAACTCTGAAGTAAATCATGCCTGTCTACTGGAGAAGGAAACACGACACTTGATTTTTAATTTCGGGGCTTCTATCTGGCACTAAACCTCATAGAAATTTATAATTCTGAATGTCTGAGGGTCGCTAATCTGAACTTCACAGGGGATCTCTGCCATTGAAAACTGAACCTGCATGTTTTCTTACTTCGAGCCTGCAATAGACCACTTTGAGTGTTGTGCTTTGTCCTCATGGCTTCTTCCTGTGTAAACAAAGACTTGGATGGCTTGTTGTGGCATCAGGCAACAAAATGACCAGTAATTCGAGACAAAACGATGATGAGTGCTCATCCTACTTCAATAAAAATAGAAAATCTTCGGGTGGGGACTTGGTCAGGCAAGACACCAAGGGAAACCAAGTCGTCAACAAAGGGGGAAAACAATTTTATCAGTCAGAGGGAAATATCCTAGGACTTGGTGGTGTAGAAGAGAGAGAGAGAGAGAGATGAGGAAAGGGTACAAAATTAGGTATTAACAACAAATGCATACGACCCTTGAAAACTTCATGTGATAACAGAACCAAGGAGCCGAAGACGCCTACAATGGCCTATGTGGAGGAGGAAATACTAGAGGAACCAATTCAATTTCCACTAGACTCCCTCCTCTACATGGTCCCGAACCCCCAGGATAGACCTAGCACTAGCCTTACAACAATAGATACAGAGGCAACAATGGAGGGGGCTACTTGCATTGTCCAAGAGGAAATCCCCCAGACAGACTGCCTAGCTGAGCCTCCTTTTCCCACCTCAGACATTGGATGAGACTAGAGCTCACCCAAATTTCTTACTCCAGAGCACTTGGAGCTCATCTTCGAGATGAGGAGATATATGATGGAGCAACTCCACTGACACACCCTCCTTAGTAGCATAATTCACATGCTATTCGATGCCTTCTCGAACACGTCAATCAAACAGAGATGCCTAACCTGTGCACTTGTATTCACTCCTAACGACAACACTCCTCATGGTGGCTCTTCAGATGGCAAGTTCCAGTGTTCAAACAACCCTTCTAATGTTTAAAGTTTCTCATCCATCTGCACTCCATTTGCAAGGCAATGGCATTTTTTTCTTGTCTTCCTGCTTAGGATTTCTGTTAAGTTTGAATAATTAGTTTTTGGATGCATGTCTAGATATCACTATCATAACTCGCTGCTGCCACTTGCTATGGTTTCCAACTATATGGTGGAGCAAGTGGCAACTTCTACTTTTGGCTACAAGTATAAAAGGATGCCACTTGTTTCGGTTTCCACTAGTTTGGCGGAACATGTGGCAAGTCTGTGAAACTGATAAGTTTTGTACAATGACAAAGGTTTAGTTTGGTAATACCACTTTTTATTTACAAAAAAAAGTGTTAAAGTTCCAAAAAACTGTACCATAACAACTAGGGAGAGACACTATTAAGCTGAAATAAATAGGCCTTAGTCTATGAACATACCAAAAGAGATAACTCTATGATATTACTATCCATACTAAAACTAAAAGGACCAAACCAAAACAAGCCATGAGAATTTATTTACTAATATAGCTACTAGGAAAAGCATGCCTGGATGAATCTAGCCATTTTAGAACCATAACAACTTGAAGTAAATACTCTTCATTGTGCCTCTGTTGGGGATCTTCAGAGCCCGAGTCCAATATCCAATCCAACTTTTGCTCCATCAATTCTTGCCTAAACTTTTTTTCATCATTGTCTCAACATAATGCCAAAATGAGGTCGAGCTGAACAATTGAGAATTCAGGAGGGGACGGTGGTGGAATTTGGAAGCTAGAGGCGTTGCCAGGGTTGGGAATGAGGAGAGTTGGGCTAGAGGATGAGGGAGGAGAGAGGGTAGGTTTGGTATTTTTTGTAGCAGTGACAAGGAGAGGGGTTCCAAGATCCATTACAGAATGGAAAGAACAATCACAACTAGAACCAAGCAAGCGATTATCACTGTGACTATGACCACGGAGACCAGAACGAATACCACCAGTGCGTCTTGGTTCGCCTTGTTCCCAAGGCATGAAAAAAACACAAGGTATACAAAGAATAAGTCTGAGAGGGAAAGGAGGAAAAATCGAAGCGGGAAGAAAGACCAGAAGTGGAAAAAGATGGAAATGGAAGCTAGGATAGAGAAGAATGAAAACAATTTGGGGAAATATCTACCTGTGGAACCATCATAATCCAGATGTCAGTCATTATAATGTTGTACTAGTTTATCATTTAACCCATCCCCTTCACATGGAAGAGATCCATAACTAGCTCTAGATCGAAGAAAATTCATAGGAGCAGTCATGTCAGGATTAAATGCAAGCTGGAAATAATTGACCTCGAGGAGGGTAAGGGAGGTCTCGACATGAACAATGAGTTTAGTGGAAATCTATCGTCGTGTCACCCCATTTGGGGCAAAGTTCTCCTTCTGTGCTAATTTATATCATTCCACAAATAATGGGTGACCAGGGATGTGGGAAGCATTGCAAATGATGTCACGATCTTGAAGCTCAACCCTTGCGTTTTCCAACTTATCATCCACTCAATTTGCCTTCCTACATACATGGGAAGGAATCATAACATAAGTGGGAAGAATTAAGGATTTAAGAAGCTCAAGATTGCTTAGGAGTCTCCATCTAGGGGAAATTCTGGCAGGCTCCGAGCCATTTAGGAGTTTTGTAAACAAAGCCATAATGATTTGAGAATTCCCCCTCTACTATTAGTTTGTGAAATCAAAGATGGGTAGTTGTTTGAAGACCTTGAATAAGATCCCATAACTCCGCAACATTATTTGTGTCATTTTCCAGAATTCCATCAAGGATAAGAAGAATAGTTCCATGATCATTCCTGAAAACCACCCGATATCCCAAAGGGTTTGGGTTTCCTTTAGAAGCACTATCAAAGTTGAGTTTCATAAAACCTTCAGTGGGTCAGCTCCAAGAGGTAGGAATATTTGCAGAGGAGGGGGGGAAGATTGGGATGGAGGTAGGGATAGAGTTAGGAATTATGTTCCAATTGAGGGAGGATCACCTTTTCATTCAAGTCGCAGTTAATGTCTTCATAAGTCCAAGATTGGATTGAGGTTGTTTCTTGGATGTTTTCACGAATTTTGGACCAGACTTGGGATTCATAGTGAAGAGTTGATTGAAATATCCTTTTGTTTCTCTCTTTCCATAGCTTCCATACTACAAACCCAAAGAGTAATTGCCATGTGTTGTTAAGGAGTGGGTTCTTGAAGGCTTGATTTTTCCACCTTTCGATGGTTTTTGTGACACTAATTGAATTTTGATCAGAAGTGCACATGGATTGTGCCACCTGGTCCCAGATTTGCGAGATGAAAGAACATTGATTTAATAGATGTTCTATTGTTTCCTCTTAATTATGACAAAGCAGACATATGGAGAGACATGTGAAGCCTCTTTTTAAAATATTATCCCATGTGAGAATTCGATTTTGGACCAACAACTAGAGGAAAGTACTCACCTTGGGCCAACAGTTGGATTTCCAAATTTTGGTCCAAATCTCCTCTTTTTCCAGAAGGTGATGTTGGGATTTAATTTCATAAGCTTATTTGATAGAAAAAACTCCCTCGACATTGTGACCCCAACATAGAATATCGAGATCAGGATGGATGTGGATATTCTGTGTTTCCACCTCCTCTTTCCAAGGGGTTAAGTTACAATAAAGTGGAAAACCCAAGTCCTAATGACTAACTTTCCACTCTCTACAAAATGGATGAGAGGAGTTCTCCTTCCAAAAAATTGGTATCATTGGGGGTGCTCCGTGTTGCATGTATTGGAGGATTGTTTGCATGTTGTCTTTGGATTGCAAAGGGGAAAATTGCTACCATGAATCAGTCCATAATAGTGCACTCTGACCATTTATTACCTCCCAGAAAGCATGTTCTTGTACAAGAGTGCGATTAATCCAAACAAAATTCCAGATTAAGGAACCATGATGCGGATTTTTGAGTCGAATAAACCTATTTTTTTCAATCCCTGGAGCGTATTTGTACCACCACAGTCTAACCGAAAGATCTGTTGGATGCGTTAGGCACCTCCATTGGATCTTAGATCCCATAAAATAATTTAGGGTGCAAGGATCCTGTAAGTCAAGGCCACTTGAGAATTTAGGTTTGCATAGATTATCCCATTTTACAAGACCCCATTTTCTCGCTTCTTGAGTGACTTGCTAGAGAAATTTTATTTGGATGGAGCGAATGATTTTGAGAATAGATTTTGGAGCTGTGAAAGTGAAGAAAAGGTAGATAGGGATGGCTTGGAGAACTGATTTCAGAAGGGTAAGGTGATTTGCTAAATTAAGAGATCTGAAAGTTTAGGAGTTGAGTCGATGATTCAAGGAGTTGATAAGGGGATCCCAAGAGATATTTCATATAGAATTATCAATAAGAGGGATGCCTAAATATTTTGACGGAAGGGAACTCTGAGGGTAACCAAGAATGTGGGAAAGATGGGTCTGGATTTCTTCAAGAGTATTAAAGAAGAAAATTTGTGACTTTCCCGAGTTGATGGAGATGTTGGAGGCAACACTAAAGTCATTGATGATTTTATGAATAGTATTGGATTCTCTAGCAGTAGTAGAGCCCATAATCATAGTATCATCTACGAATTGATTGTGGGAGACAAGTGGATGAATGCCAGACAATTTGAGACCCTGGAGAGTTCCATTATCAATATGAGCTTCAATGTAACGACTAAGGCCCTCAACCATGATGAAAAAAATGAAGGGAGAAAGGGAATCTCCTTGTTGAATACCTCTGAAGGGGGTAAAGGTTTTAAACAAAGCTCTATTTATAAGGATGGAAAAGTTTTTTATAGAGGTGAGCTTAAGGATCAATTTAACCCAGTCTATGTTGAAACCAAAAGTGATAAGGATATTTTTCATATATTTCCAGCTTATGGTATCAAAGGATTTTTAGAAGTTCAGTTTAATAAGCATCCCACGCATACAATAATATTTGAGAGAGTGTATTTCCCATGAGTAAGGATAACACTATCTAAAATCTGTCTTCCTTCAACATATCCAGATTACTCCTGTTGTCCCTAAGTTTATACTTTAAGGCTATAAAGTATACTATTAAGGCATCCGTAAATGATTTTAAGGAATGATTTGGGAAAAAGAAATCAAAGGAAGATTAAAGCATAATTAGTTTCTCAACTGTCTCTATCTTGATTCCTGTTGTTCTTGGATGCTAATGTCTCTCTCAATAGCAGCCCATGAACATTCTAACTCAACCCGGTTAGTTGCCGTTTGTAAAATGGTATTGAATAAATTCAAGGCAATACTGGTTTGATCCTGAAGGCCTGGTTCAACGTTGGGTTGTATTCTACTTGGGACAGTCATGGATGATAAAACTTTATTTATTTGTAAAAGGATTTTAATCGTTTGTTACTTCAAATTTTCCAGAGATGATAACAAGAAAAACAATTTTAAAATTCAAAACAGTAATGTAAACACATTCAAGGCCGTTTCCTGGATTTGTAACAATTTCGAGAATTGTAAAATAACAAATAAACACTACAGAAAAATTTGAGGCTTTAATCAAGAAAGAATCTCATATTTCAATAGACAATGATGAAAGATAAACGAGGTTTCTAACAAGGGTTAAGTATTAAGGAACAAAAGCTTTACAGGTCTTAAAATTACTAAAAGCAATTTCAGAGGAAAAACTGTAAATCATTTCACATCCAAACCAATCTGAAAATATAAATCAATGATGTATATAACTTCAAATTGATTACTCGTTAGAAAAACATTGAAAGGAAAAATTCAACAAAGTATAATAAACAGGGTGAAGACACATAGCTACAAATTTGCAGGATCTAGAATCTCGTTTGTGATCTATATTCTGATGTATTTGAAAACTGATATTACAAAATGGCTCTCTCCAAAAATTCCGAAGCCTTTTCTCAGCCTTTAGAAACTATATTTATACATTTTTATCAAAATTTCTCGTTGGTGACTAACCAACTTCCTAATATTACGGTTACATAAAAATAATGTCAACCGTTTACAATTTCTTTCTAATCTTAAATGATAAAAACATTTTAAAAGATTTTAAGCTTGCGTTGATGAACTTCCTTTCTCCGCTTCAATGCACTGAACACATTTTCCCAAAAACTTCACAAAAGTCCTGGGAGCATCTGGTAATTCATTTGCTTCAAATAAGAAAAATCTTTTCTGCAATTCGGGCAACCGGTTTTCTATCATCTTTTTTGTGAATCTAATAGTTTTCAACTTTAGATTTGACATCACCATCCATTTGTTGATCTCTGTAATATTGATCAATTTAATGTTTGAAATCTCTGCTTTCATTTCCTCCAACTCTTCTCTAAATCTTAGCTGGTGCTTGGCAATATTGATTTCGCCTAATAATCCGGAACAACCATCTGTTCCGATATTCAAAGAAGATCTTTCTATTAGATCGAATATTCCCTGGCAATCATCGTTGACTTCTTTTCTTATTCGTTTATATTCGGCCAACTTTTCTTCCCACACTTTTATTATTATGTCCCCTTTAACTTGTTCATAAATAGATAATTTCTTAATCTTTCCAACCTCTTCTTTTGATGAGAAAGCCACTTCCTTCTGAAAAGTTGTTCTAGCTTCTTTCGCCTCCCTTTCCTTCTAGAACACAATCTCCAAAGACCTATTTGTTTCTTGAAAATATTTCTAGACTACTTCCAGATTCAAGAACACTTTCTGCTGTTCTTCCTCTATTCTTACATATATCTCCAATGCTTGAGTCCTGAAATTTTCAAGTTCTATTACCTGATTAGTATAGAAATAATTTTGTCTTGTAAATGTTTGTTTTCTTCTTCCAGCTTTCGAACCTGTTCCTGTGTGACCTGTATTATGAGTTTTGCCTCCTCCAAGTCTTTATTCCTTTTCTGGATTTCTTTCATATCCTTTAGTCTAGCTTGTTCTAGACCCTTCTATATTCCCCAACTAATATTTATTTCGTTTTCTTTTAGTTTGTCCTGTAACTGGATTATTGTTTGGTCCTTCTATTCAAGCATAGTTGTTAAATTACCAACATAATACATGTTTGCTGATGCTATAACACCCATTGTACCTGCTAATTCTATAGAAAATTCTCCATCCTTGAGTTTCTTTCCATCTATAATAACCCTATGCTTTTTAATCGTCCCTTCTCCTCTGGGATGAATTTCCTGTTTCAAGACTGCTCTTCGCTGTTTACTGAAAAAGTAATATGATGAGGGGATTTCATCTCTCGAAATAGGATCTAGATCACTAACATATAAAACTCCTTCATGGGGGGTTCCAAAAGTCGACTGCAATGGAGTTAAAGAGGTGATAGGACTACCAAGTTCTGTTGAAGCTGTTCCTCCTATCTTTTCGGGAACATTTTTCATGATTTCTAGAATTGTTCCTAGCTCTTTTCTTTTCTCCGTTCCCGATTCTTTTGTTTGAGAACTTTCTATGTCTTGGGGAGGTGTCTCAGTATTCTTCAACTTACCTTTGTTATCTGCTTTATCCTGTGTATTAGTTTCAAACCCTCGAGGGGGTTCTTCTTGTTCTGGCGGTGGGGTTGAAATTTCACCCTGTAAAATCTTAGGTAGGTAGCTTCACCTATGGATTTGAAAAGATGCGAATCCAGTCTGTGAGTCAGGTGGCAAGGCCTGGACTCTATTCAACACTTCTTCATAAGACTTAACATCTTTAAATATATCATCATAAATAAATACTTCATGTTCATACGCGTTTAGATTACAATGTATGTAATGCCTACTTATTATTTGGTAGGGGTCATATTTTATGTGCTCGATATTCACTAATTTCACTTCTTCTAGTGACTCAACCTCTACCTTAGAATGGCCTAAATTTGACAAAGAAAATTTCCCAACATGAACAGGGAAAGATGGCCATGCTTTTTTCTGAAGTGCTTTTAATTCCAATCCAACACCGCCCTTGGCTATCTGATGAGCTACTTCTCTGCATACCAATCTGTATGGTAATAATTTAGGGATTTCATGAGGGGGAATGGAACAACCATAAACCCTAATGTAGGAAAAAATTTCCTCAATGAAACAGTCGACAACTGCTTTAAGGCTATCTATGATTGTATCTGAAATGCGAGGGGGTTCGCATCCTAAAAACATCTTGTGCATAGGAATTATAACAAAATGACAAACCTCATAAAATGCATCTTTAGCATTTTCTTCCCAAAGGGCCGAGTGGTATTTATGAATGGGTTCAGGACAGGAAATACTCCAACTCCAATTCATTAATGGAAAGGGGGTCATAAAACAGATTGCATCCATTATGTATGCAGACATATAAAAAGATACTAGTTGTCCTTTTGACTTGGCTGCTTTGTAATTTAAAATTTCTTGTGTTAGGTTATCCGACAAAATTTTATGCCAGTTAAAACCATTTCCTTCTGAAGCTTCCTCTAAAAAGGGTACCCAGTCTACATGAAAATGACATGGATCTTTTCTCCCGAAAAGTGTGCATAACATAATGGCTATATAAACCATATATTCATTTAAGGAGACTGTAGCATAAATCCCATGAGCATCAGCCCTAAATTTTTCTTCAGAGCTCGCCCATCCTCTAATCATATCAGGATATGTCTGGTCTACCTCAATACATTCCTTTCTCTGAAACTCAGCTAAAAATTTAGCATTAAAGGTGTGTTTATGATTCAACGAGAGTTTATACATTACTTGAATGTGCTCTGGTCTGAATGAGCCGACGATATCTCCTTGCTCGTTTAGAATGCTCCTTGTTGGGATATCTACCTTATCCAGAGCCCAGCTGATCATATCAGTGTATGCTACCAGCCTCGGACGCGCAACGATCTTATGAAGCTCAGACTCAGCTATGTCCCGGAAATGATTTTCGGAGTCAGGATGAACATTCTCTAATTCATATTCTAGCAAATCTGAGATTTGAGTCCACGATTTAATAGAATCTATAGCATGTGGAGTAGTATCGGAGATAATATCTCCTTCCTGTGCGTCTTCATTCTTCTTCGGTGCCTTTTTGGGTGCCATGACTTCTGTGTTTAATTGGAAACCTGTAACGACAAATGAATGAATGAGCTCAACTTAGAACGATAACACAGACATTCAAATTTTTATTTGAATATATTTTAAAAATGACGAGATTTGCACAACTGTCACGAAATTAAAGCTCTTAATGCAAAAGATATTTTACCGAGATACGCTTTTAATGTCCGTACTTAGGCGCTCTCGATTTTTCAAATAAAACAAGAAACTTACTTAATCAGAAAATGAAGCATTAATGAACACTTAAAGAATGATTACCATTAAACCTGTTTTAGAAAGAAGATTGATTAGTGTTAATTATAGATTAAATCTGAAAACATCACTTTTCGGGGTTTCAAAAATCTTGATTTCGAAAGGTATGTCGTAGAAAAAGTCCGATCTCCAAAATCGCGAAATCGCGATGTTTTAATTAAGATTTAAACATTTTTTTATCACATTAATTAATTGATATTAGACGCTATCGGGATTTCGGAAATCCTGATGTCGAGGAGTATGTTATTAATGAAGTCCGATCCCCGAAATCGCGAAATCGTGATGGCTTGTTTTTTTTTTTTTTTTAAATAGGACTTATCTTATCTTAATTAATTAAATAATCACAATTAAAGCCAAAACAAAAAAAGTTTAATTTAACGTGACTTATAGATCGAGGTTTCAGAAATCGGGATTTCGGGAAACATGATGACAGGAGATGTGCTCTCATAGAACCGCGAATCCCGAAATCGCGACATAATTATTTTAACTTTTAACCTTTCTTAGAAGAGACTAAACTAATTCATTTTGTTTAAATTAATGTTCCAATGTTTCGGGAAATTGGGGATCGGGGTTTCGTGATTCAATTTGCATCAAACATTTGTTTGCAGAAAACCCTAAATCCCGATTTCTTTAACGTTTAAATTAAAAAATTGCAAATTTAAAATAACAACCCATTTTAAATAATTTTTCAAAAGAGCGTTGGAAAATTTATATTTTTGTAAACTTTTTTTTTTTCGTTCGTTATCCAATTTTTTTTTGATAAAAAGGTATCGTGAATTTAGAAATGACGAAACTCTTATTTTCAAAAAACCGAAACCCGAAAAATAAAAATTTAGGCCTTAAGGATAAAAAATTTAAGCTCTGTTTCAACATAGGCTCCAACTGGGGACCTCGTCTCCCTATGGTACGAGGAGAACATGTAGACTCAGTGCCTTCATTGGGTAAATGGTGTCAAGGGTTTATCATTGCTAAACTGCTAAAGGAGAGGAAAAAAAGATTTTATAAAACCTTTGAAAACCTTTTCAAAACTTCTTATTTGCTTTAAACTCAGTTGTAGTCTTTTTCATAATATTCTCCTTCTCGTTCTAAATTTAAGTTAGTATTAAGATGATTAGAACAATCTTAGGAAACTCATCAGATTTGTAAATTTCAGCTTGCATCAATCGAAATAAAATTTATAATTTTTAATTGGGGAGCTCTATTTTGACTTAAGACGAATATCCAGTTTCGAAAAACTGATAACTAGAATAGAGTGATAGATAAGTATGACCACCTTACAGACACCTCAAATATTGCTTCACTGCCAGCAGGCCTGTTCAGTACCCCGGTGAAGTTATCTGTCCCTTTTTACTGAATTTCCTTTCACCGCTTCGAGTGCTAATTATATATTTAAACTTAGATATTGCTTCACTGCCAGCAGGCCTGTTCAGTACCACGGTGAAGTTATCTGTTTCTTTTATATTTAGACGAGGGCAAGCATTTAAATGAATTTCCTTTCATCGTCTGTGGGACTAGATGGGGGCAATCAAATATGAATTTCCTTTCACCATCTGTCTTATAGTTAGCTTGTGCATACGAAGCGGGGGCAATCAATGATACTTAAAATATCAGAGGTGGTTATCTGTGTAAAAAATTATAATAGAGGTTTGTCAACCTGTTTTGATTATTCTAGACCAATTTTTCTCAACTTTCAAAACTCCTCAGTCTGTAGAGAAAAAGGGAAAGATTATTTTCAGGGGTTTTCTTTTGAGCAAGCTTAAATCCTCAGACAAACTGTTAAGAAACCTAAGAAAATCAACCCAAACATAACCACTTTTAGTCAGAGAATAAGAACTATGAAGACTGGTCTTACTGAATTTAATTATTTGTTGATTTCAAGGTTAATACATAATGTTTCCTACTTCGATGAGAAATCCCGAAAACGTGAAGATATTATTGAGGGTATAAAAGGAGATGTCCAACAATCTGTAAGCTAGAAAACATAGGTTGTGATTTCAAAAATAACTCTTTGGACTTTTTTCTTTGTAATTTTTTTACTTCGATAAGCCTTTAAACTTGTTCTAAATGAAACCCTTAAGGTCGAAGTGTTAAGAACAAATACTTTTATTTTCCTATCATCTTACAGTATAAGCAACGTAAAAATTATATACATATATGTATTTTATTTTATCTTATTTATTTATTTATTTTGTATAAAAACTTAACTAATTTTTATTTTATTTTTATTTATTTACAAAATGAGAATGGATTTTCTAAAAATGAAAAACAAAATGGTATATACAATGAGATTTTATGTAAATTAATTATTTCATATAATGCTTTAAAAAACTCCCATTAACAGGGGCATTCAAGATCTTACCATCCAAAATTTCAAGTAGAAATGAATTTTTTCCTTCAGGAGATGCTACCTTAAATGGTCCATACCAAATATGATCGAATTTACTATTTTTTCTTGAATCCATTTTTCGAGCATCCCACCTCAAAACCAGATCTCCGGGGAGAAAATTCCTGTCCTTGGATTTACGATCAAATAGTACCTTCATGTCATCCTGGTACTTCTGCAACTTTTCATCCACTACAGCCCTATGCTGCTAAACTTCAATCAACTGATTTATCCTTCTTGTGAGAGGATTTGGTTCTTCCTTCTCGTCTTGCCATAGTTTCATCACAGGAAGTGCTAAGTTTATAGGCAACACTACATCTGTTTCATATACCATTTGAAAGGGAGAAGTACTGATAGACTTTTTTGTGCCTATCCGATTTTCCCACAGAGCATATTTTAAATGCAAATGCCAAGACTTTTTGTTTCCGTTTAACATTTTCTTGATTATACTGATTAATCTCTTGTTTGAAGATTCTGCCAAACCATTTCCCTGAGGATAGTATGCTGTGGAATGACCCAACACAATATTATATTTCTGGCAAAAGCTAACCATTGCCATAGACTTAAAAGCCTGCGCGTTGTCTGTGACTATCTTTCTAGGACAACCGAACCTAGACAAGATATTTTCTTCTAAGAAGTCTATAACTACTGAATCAGTAGCCTTCCTTGTTGGGATAGCTTCCACCCATTTGGTGAAATAGTCTGTAGCGGTCAAAATCCATCTGTGTTGAGCACTTGAATGAGGATTAATTTCCCCTATGAAGTCTAGTCCCCATTGCTGAAAAGGAGCTTCTGTCTTGACTGAGACTAATGGCATCGCTGGTAGCTTATGTTTTCCTGTAAAAAATTGGCAAGGGCTGCAAGCTCGTACCTTAGCATTGACATCTGGGAAAAGTTTAGGCCAGTAATAACCAGCCCTCAGTATTTTATATGCTGTAGCCCTCCAAGCATGGTGTCCTCCATAGACTCCTTCGTGAAATTGACCTATAACTTCTTCTGTTTCTAATTTGACCAGACAGACCAAGAGGAAACCAAGTGGGTCTTTCCAGTATAATCGTTTTTCGGAAATACAGTATTTAACTGCATGCAGCTTTAGCATTCTATCTTTGGATGGAGACAAGTTAGTTGGACGTTTCAAAGTTAATAAGTATGTTACTATGTCCTTGTACCAATTCGACGACGCAAATTTCTCCTCGATCTTGTTTTCGACTATTTGGTCCTCAAGTTCATTCACGTCTACCCATTCTTCTTCCTCCTGAGAACTGTTTATCCCAAGAGCCTTGAAATTAGATTCAGCTAAAAGTTTAGCTAAACCTTGTCCCTTTACCAATTTGGTTGGTTTAACCTCCAAGTCGAACTCTTGAATTTTGGCAAGCCATCTTCCTCTTTTACCATCACTGTCTGCTTGAACCAAAATATCTTTTACAGAACTAGTGGGTACATATGAAATCACTTTAGAATGTAAAACATAGGTTCTGAAAGCTTTCAATGCTTTTACCATAACATATGCTTGCTTTTCCATTATATTATATTTGAGTTCAGCGTCTCGGAGACTTTTGCTAAAGAAGGCTATCGGTTGCTCGAAACCTTCTTCGTTCTTCTGAAGGAGTACAACAACAAGCGTGTGTTCGGAGGCAAATGAAAAAATAAGAAAATATTTGAGATAATCGGGGCTCGCTAGTACTGGTGCCTCACTTATAACCTTCTTAATATGGGTAAAGGATGCTTTAGCTTCTGCTGTCCATTTTACTTCACTGTTTTTTCTGATCATATCTGTAATCAATTTCACAATTTCAACGAAGTTAGGAATAAATCTTCTCAAGAAATTTATTTTTCCTAAAAATGATTTAATTTCTTTCACATTCCTAGGAATAACTATTGTATCTATAGCCTCTACTCTTTTAGGGTCAATCCTGATTCCATTTCAGGATACGATGTGACCCAACAACTTTCCTTCTTGCATAGCGAAATGAGACTTTTTAGGATTTAAGGATAGACCAAACCTACGACATTTTTCAAATGTTTGTTTGAGATGAATCATATGGTCTTCATCTGATTTAGAAAAAACAGTAAGATCATCCAAATAGATGACTACAAACTTGTCCCGTTCACCAACGAAAGCTATATCCATCGCACGTTGAAAAGTAGCACCTGCATTCATTAGTTCGAACAACATTTTATTGTACATAAACGTGCCCCAAGGAGTGGTAAATGCAGGTTTTTCTTTATCAAGATCACTGACGACAATTTGATTATAACCTGAAAATCCGTCAATCATTGACATTCTATTAGCCCCTACTACTTTTTCAAGAACATGGTCCATTTTAGGTAGAGGATAATTATCTTTGAGAGAAGATTTATTAAGATTTCTGAAATCAACACATAGTCTAATTTCCCCATTTTTCTTTCTAACTGGGATCAGATTAGCTACCCAATTAGAATATCTCAGGGGTACAATTATCTTAGCGTCAAGAATTTTTTTGACTTCTCGTTCGATAACAGGCAATAAAATGGGGTTAAATTGTCAGAGTTTTTGTTTAAAAGGTTTGACACCTGGTTTGAGAGGTATTTTATGTTCAATCACAGAAGTGTCATATGTTTTCAGTTCTTCATACGACCATACGAAAACATCTTTGTATTTTCTTAACACCTCCGTGTATTTATTTTTGTTTTCTGTTGATAAATATTTGGATAGTTTAACCATTCAGGGGTTTTCTTTGGTTCCTATATTACAATCTTCAACCTCCTCTGGTTTGGGTTGTAGGGTAGTTTTTGAAGGGATATCATCTTGATTAAAAAGTCTTTCCAAAGGGATTAGACCCTTGGGAATTTGGTTGTTCTTGAGAACAAGCATTTGGTGATTTGGAATTTTATTGTGAAATTCTTTAGAATCCTCCCCTTCTTGCATAATCCAAATAAGATCATTTTGATTTTCTTGATCAGTATGCGTTTCTGCAAATTCATCTAATGATTCTAGAAAATTTTGAAGCTACTCATCATCTTCAAAAACCTGCCAATGTTGTATATTATTTGGTATTGAAGGAAGATGTCTCATTTGTATATGATATTTTAATTTAAAAGCAGTCGGGGGTGTGAAAGTGGATGCGTCTTTGGCTAAAGCATCAGCCTGTTGATTCTCAGATCTTGGGACGGAATGAAAATTCACATATGTGAAGAAGTTTTCGATTAAATCCCAGACACAATTCCTATAGGACCGTAATCTAAGATGCTTAGCCTGATACTGCCGATTCACCTGTTTTATAATCAACTCCACGTCACCAAAGACTTCAAGTTTCTTAATTTTCATCCTTCTAGCAGCTTCTAGTCCTAGCACTAAAGCTTAATACTCGCATACATTGTTTGTACAATCCACATTCCACTGAAGCCTATATGAAAAAGTAATAACAAATTGGTTATCAGGAGCTACAAGAAGTGCTCCTGCCCCGGCTCCAAGGAAAGATGAAGCACCATCAAAATACATTTTCCATACACCAGTGTTATATACATTTTTCTCTATTTCTTTTTTTTCAATTTTTTCTTCTATACATTTATCGTCTACATCTACTTCAAAATCGTCATCTATAGATAATATACAATTTCCTAAATCTTGGTCGGAAATATAAACTGGATGATTGTTGGGGTTGTTTGGGTCACCTACAGTAAATGGCAACCTAGTCTCTCTGTAAAGACGAGTATATTGACCTCTGAAAACTGAAATTGTAGCATATGTCATATCTAGTTGGAGAGAACCTCCAAGCTTGGCGCCGCATGATCTAGATAATAGCATACCATACTTTGGGGGAATGTCAGTGACTACTACATCCATAAGAATACTTTTGGCAGGTATTTGAGCCAAACCTACCACTAGGTCTTTAATCATACCTATGCATTTTACTTTCCTCGAATCGAAATAATATAAGTCACCATAGGGCCTTGTGATTTCAAGACCAAGTTTTTACATAATTGCCTTTGGCATAACATTGTGGGAAGCTATGGAATCCAACATACAGTTATGGGGAAGGTGGTCAAACAGGGTTAACGTAATATAAAAAGGAGCCACTGTGTCTCTTGCACATTCGAAGTGTGGACTGAAGACTATGTTAGGTTTATCATCCTCTAAGTTGATAACGTCGGCTTGGCTTTCATCTTCGGAAAAATTAATCATTTTGGCGATTTGTTTTCTATATATGGGATTTTTAGCTAACTCAACAAGGGGAATAGGAATTTTGATTTTATTTATTTCGTTTTCCAAATTGAAGTTTCCTAGAGCCTTGTCATTTTCGATGTTCGGGGCTTCCATACCTTTCTTTTCAGTTTTTCGTTGAGATGTGACCTTGTTTTCATTTATAGGAGCTTGTGTCTTCACAGGGAGTGTTCCTACTGGTTCTGACTGTACAGGTTGCGTATCAGCTGTGTTTCTTTTCGCAGACTGTTTATCTGCAACTTTTGGAGTTACCTCATCGGTTTCGCTTCTTGGCAAACTCTTTTTTGTCGGAGCATTTGGGAGATTTTTATTTCTTGGTCTCAAATTATATTTTCCCTATAGTTCAACAATAATATCATCTGCAATATTTTGATATGTGAAATCATCAGTGATATTATTGCCAACATGTTCTTTCGATGTACTTTCTTTACTTAAAGATGCTTCGTAATCCTGTCTTGATAAATAAGGGGATTTATTATCATCGCCAAGGTTACTAATATCTTCATCGATTTCTTCGAAGTCTCCTAAATCTTCCTCTCCGATGTAGTTTTCACTTTTAAAGGGTGTTGGAATTTTTTGATCTTCATTTTTAATTATTTTCTGTGGTCCCTGAGGTTCAGGATTTCTTCAAAAATATTTTCTGGGGAAATTATCTCTTTTTGATTTCTCTAGTTCCATTTTAGAGATCTTGTTTGAAAGTTATCGAATGACCCTAGCCATCTCTTCTATTCTACCTCCCAAGGATTTTACTGATCCTGAAGATCCACCTTGCTCTTTAAATTTCTTATTTTCTTTGTTTCCAGTTTCAGTCTTTGCTTTAAGTTTCCCTGATGCCATCATGTTTGATTCAATATCAAGCGCATCATCCTGCATTTTCGTGAGATCTATTGATCTCCTTTCTCTCAATAATAAGGCAAAGTCGGGATCAAAAGCACCAGTAAAAGTCACTTTTGCTGCAGGTTGTGAAGGTTTAACCTCAGCTGGAATTTTATTATGCAACTTATTGAACCTCTGTGTGAATTCTAGAACTGACTCAGAGTTTTTCTTTCTAAGGGCTCCAAATTTAGTTAAGTAGTAGAGGTGATCCTTCCTCTCTCCCCATTGTCTAATAAATGCACTTTCAAGTTCTTCATAGGATCTTAAATATCCAGCTGCTAAGGATCAAAACCAGTTCCTCAACTATCCCTCGAAAGTTTGAACGAGGAGTCTAGAATAAACATCTTCATGTTCTATTTCGAGTATGTCAGCAAATTGATTAAAATTTTTTATATGTTCTTGGGCAGTCAGATCACCTTCCCCTATAAATTTCAGAAGGCTTTTCATATAATTCTCGGGGAGATCATGAAGAGGAACGAGAAGAACAAGGGGAGAATATCTAGAAGCTACTTTAGCAAAAATCCCAGGAAGCGGTACTTGACCACCTCCAGGGGTACCACCTCCAGCTCCAACACCTCCTTGTGCAGCCATGGTTAGATTTGGGACTGAAGTTTGGAAGGTGTGAGGAGAAGATTCTCGGAAATATGGAGAAGAAACTTTAGGAAATGAGAAAGTATCAAATGAAGGGGGAAGTGAAAGTGATCTTTCAAGAGTTTCCAATGTGTTTGATTGCGTAAAGTCAGGTTGATCTATAGTATATGTGGATAAAAAGACTTGTTTAAGTGATTTTCGTGATTTTTTTTTTTTTTTTCGGATCGGAGACTGGCGAGGTCTGCTTGCTATCCGGGTTTTTTCTGGTGTTCTTGTGGCTAATATCCAGTTTAGTTATTGTGGAGTCGCCAAGTGAAAAATATTTAGCCTTAGAAGGTTTTCTGTCCTTGTTCACTATAAAAAACAGAAAATGTCAATGTCGTTCTTCCCAGGGAAAAGATTCATTTCTTTGTTCCTCGACAGTGGCGCCAAAAAGACGTTGTCTCTAAGTTTATACTTTAAGGCTATAAAGTATACCGTTAAGGCATCCGTAAATGATTTTAAGGAATGATTTGGGAACAAGAAATCAAAGGAATATTAAAGCAAAATCCATTTCTCAACTGTCTCTGTCTTGCTTCCTGTTGTTCTTGGATGCTAATGTCTCTCTCAATAGCAGCCCATGAATGTTCTAACTCAACCCGGTTAGTTGTTGTTTGTAAAAGGGTATTGAATAAATTCAAGGCAATACTGGTTTGTTCCTGAAGGCCTGGTTCAATGTTGGGTTGTCTGCTACTTGGGACAGTCATGGATGATAAAACTTTATTTATTTGTAAAAGGATTTTAATCGATTGTTACTTCAAATTTTCCATAGATGATAACAAGAAAAACAATTTTAAAATTCAAAACAGTAATGTAAACACATTCGAGGCCGTTTCCTGGATTTGTAACAATTTCGAAAATCGTAAAATAACAAATAAACACTACAGAAAAATATGAGGCTTTAATCAAGAACGAATCTCATATTTCAATAGACAATGATGAAAGATAAACGAGGTTTCTAATAAGGGTTAAGTATTAAGGAACAAAAGTTTTACAGGTCTTAAAATTACTAAAAGCAATTTCAGAGGAAAAACTGTAAATCATTTCACATCCAAACCAATCTGAAAATATAAATCAATGATGTATATAACTTCAAATTGATTACTCGTTAGAAAAACATTGAAAGGAAAAATTCAACAAAGTATAATAAACAGGGTGAAGACACATAGCTACAAATTTGCAGGATCCAAAATCTCGTTTATGATCTATATTTTGATGTATTTGAAAACTGATATTACAAAATGGCTTTCTCCAAAAATTCCGAAGCCTTTTCTCAACCTTTAGAAACTATATTTATACATTTTTATCAAAATTTCTCGTTGGTGACTAACCAACTTCCTAATATTATGGTTACATAAAAATAATGTCAACCGTTTACAATTTCTTTCTAATCTTAAATGATAAAAACATTTTAAAATATTTTAAGCTTGCGTTAACGAACTTCCTTTCTCCGATTCAATGCACTGAACACATTTTCCCAAAAACTTCACAAAAGTCCTGGGAGCATCTGGTAATTCATTTGCTTCAAATAAGAAAAATCTTTTCTGCAATTCGGGCAACCGGTTTTCTATTATCGTTTCTGTGAATCTAATAGTTTTCAACTTTAGATTTGACATCACCATCCATTTGTTGATCTCTGTAATAATGATAAATTTAATGTTTGAAATATCTTCTTTCATTTCCTCCAGCTCTTCTCTAAATCTTAGCTGGTGCTTGGCAATATTGATTTCGCCTAATAATCCAGAACAACCATCTGTTCTGATATTCAAAGAAGCTCTTTCTATTAGATTGAAGATTCCCTGGAAATCATCATTGAATTCTCTTGTTATTCATTTATATTCGTCCAAATTTGCTTCCCACACTTTTATTATTATGTCCCTTTTAACCTGTTTAGAAATAGATAATTTCTTAATCTTTCCAACCTCTTCTTTTGATGAGAAAGCCACTGCCTTCTGAAAAGTTGTTCTAGCTTCTTTCGCCTCCCTTTCCTTCTGGAACACAATCTCCAAATACCTATTTGTTTCTTGAAAATATTTCTCGACTACTTCCAGATTCAAGAACACTTTCTGCTGTTCTTCCTCTATTCTTACATATATCTCCAATGCTTGAGTCCTGAAATTTTCAAGTTCTATTACCTGATTAGTAATAGAAATAATTTTGTCTTGTAAATGTTTGTTTTCTTCTTCCAGCTTTTGAACCTGTTCCTGTGTGACCTGTATTATGAGTTTTTCCTCCTCCAAGTCTTTATTCTTTTTCTGGATTTCTTTCATATCCTTTAGTCTATCTTGTTCTAGACCCTTCTGTATTCCCCAACTAATATTTATTTCGTTTTATTTTAGTTTGTCTTGTAACTGGATTATTGTTTGGTCCTTCTGTTCAAGCATAGTTATTAAATTACCAACAGAATACATGTTTTCTGATGCTATAGCACCCATTGTACCTGCTAATTCTGTAGAAAATTCTCCATCCTTGAGTTTCTTTCCATCTATAATAACCCTATGCTTTTTAATCATCCCTTCTCCTCTGGGATGAATTTCCTGTTTCAAGACTGCTCTTCGCTTTTTATTGAAAAAGTAATCTGATGAGGGGATTTCATCTCTCGAAATAGGCTCTAGATCACTAACATATAAAACTCCTTCATGGGGGGTTCCAAAAGTCGACTGCAATGGAGTTAAAGACGTGATAGGACTACCAAGTTCTGTTGAAGCTGTTCCTCCTATCTTTTCGGGAACATTTTTCATGATTTCTAGAATTGTTCCGAGCTCTTTTCTTTTCTCCGTTCCCGATTCTTTTGTTTGAGAAATTTCTGCATCTTGGGGAGGTGTCTCGATATTCTTCAACTTACCTTTGTTATCTGCTTTATCCTGTGTATTAGTTTCAAACCCTGGAGGGGGTTCTTCCTATTCTGGCGGTGGGGTTGAAATTTCACCCTGTAAAATCTTAGGTAGGCAGCTTCGCCTATGGATTTGAAAAGATGCGAATCCAGTCTTTGAGTCAGGTGGAAAGGCCTGGACTCTATTCAACACTTCTTCATAAGACTTAACATCTTTAAATATATCATCATAAATAGATACTTCATGTTCATACGCCTTTAGATTACAATGTATGTAATGCCTACTTATTATTTGGTAGGGGTCATATTTTCTGTGCTCGATATTCACTAATTTCACTTCTTCTAGTGACTCAGCCTCTACCTTAGAATGGCCTAAATTTGACAAAGAAAATTTCCCAACATGAACGGGGAAATATGGCCATGCTTTTTTTTCTGAAGTGCTTTTAATTCCAATCCAACACCGCCCTTGGCTATCTGATGAGCTACTTCTCTGCATACCAATCTATCTGGTAAGAATTTAGGGAGTGCATGAGGGGGAATGGAACAACCATAAACCCTAATGTAGGAAAAATTTTCCTCAATGAAACATTCAACAACTTCTTTAAGGCTATCTATGATTGTATCTGAAATGCAAGGGGGTTCGCATCCTAAAAACATCTTGTGCATAGGAATTATAACAAAATGACAAACCTCATAAAATGCATCTTTAGCATTTTCTTCCCAAAGGGCCGAGTGGTATTTATGAATGGGTTCAGGACAATAAATACTCCAACTCCAATTCATTAATGGAAAGGGGGTCATAAAACAGATTGCATCCATTATGTATGCAGACATATAAAAAGCTACTGGTTGTCCTTTTGACTTGGCTGCTTTGTAATTTAAAATTTCTTGTGTTAGGTTATCCGACAAAATTTTATGCCAGTTAAAACCATTTCCTTCTGAAGCTTCCTCTAAAAAGGGTACCCAGTCTGCATGAAAATGACAGGGATCTTTTCTCCTTAAAAGTCTGCATAACATAATGGCTATATAAACCATATATTCATTTAAGGAGGCTGTAGCATAAATCCCATGAGTATCAGCCCTAAATTTTTCTTCAGACCTCCCCCATCCTCTAATCATATCGGGATATGTCTGGTCTGCCTCAATACATTCCTTTCTCTGAAACTCAGCTAAAAATTTAGCATTAAAGGTGTGTTTATGATTCGACGAGAGTTTATACATTACTTGAATGTGCTCTAGTATGAATGAGCCGACGATAGCTCCTTGCTCATTTAGAATGCTCCTTGTTGGGATATCTACCTTATCCAGATCCCAGTTGATCATATCAGTGTATGCCACCAGCCTCGGACGCGCAACGATCTTATGAAGCTCAGATTCAGCTATGTCCCGGAAATGATTTTCGGAGTCAGGATGAGCATTCTCTAATTCATATTCCAGCAAATCTGAGATTTGAGTCCACGATTTAATAGAATCTATAGAATGTGGAGTAGTATTGGAGATAATATTTCCTTCCTGTGCGTCTTCATTCTTCTTCGGTGCCTTTTTGGGTGCCATCACTTCTGTGTTTAATTGGAAACCTGTAACAACAAATGAATGAATGAGCTCAGCTTAGAATGATAACACAGACATTCAAATGTTTATTTGAATATATTTTAAAAATGATGAGATTTGCACAACTGTCACGAAATTAAAGCTCTTAATGCAAAAGATATTTTACCGAGATACGCTTTTAATGTCCGTACTTAGGCGCTCTCGATTTTTCAAATAAAATGAGAAACTTACTTAATCGGAAAATGAAGCATTAATGAACACTTAAAGAATGATTACCATTAAACCTGTTTTAGAAAGAAGATTGATTAGTTTTAATTATAGATTAAATATGAAAACATCACATTTCGGGGTTTCGAAAATCTTGATGTCGAAAGGTATGTCGTCGAAAAAGTCCAATCTCCGAAATCGCGATGTTTTAATTAAGATTTAAATGTTTTTTATCACATTAATTAATTGAGATTAGACGCTATCGAGATTTCAGAAATCCTGATGTCGAGGAGTATGTTATTAATGAAGTTCGATCCCCGAAATCGCAAAATCGCGATGGCTTGTTTCTTTTAAAAAAAAAAATAGGACTTAACTTATCTTAATTAATTAAATAATCACAATTAAAGCCAAAACAGAAAAAAGTTTAATTTAACGTGACTTATAGATCGGGGTTTCAGAAATCGGGATTTCGGGAAACATGATGACAGGAGACGTGCTCTCATAGAACCGCGAATCCCGAAATCGCGACATAGTTATTTTAACTTTTAACCTTTCTTAGAAGAGACTAAACTAATTCATTTTGTTGAAATTAATGTTGCAATGTTTCGGGAAATCGGGGATCGGGGTTTCGTGATTCAATTTGCATCAAATATTTGTTTGCAGAAAACCCCGAATCCCGATTTATTTAACGTTTAAATTAAAAAATAACAAATTTAAAATAACAACTCGTTTTAAATAATTTTTCAAAAGAGCGTTGGAAATTTTATATTTTTGTAAACTTTTTTTTTTTTTTGTTCGTTATCCAATTTTTTTTTGATAAAAAGGTATCGTGAATTTAGAAATGATGAAACTCTTATTTTTAGAAAACCGAAACCTGAAAAATAAAAATCTAGGCCTTAAGGATAAAAAATTTAAGCTTTGTTTCAACAACTCCTTTGAAATGATAAAAGGAAGAATTGGTTTGAGTCAGAGTGCTATTATCTTGGTGATGGGATTATAGATGACGTTGTAGAGGGTGATGTGTTTGAATTGCTTGGGATGAGAGACACACTCTTCTTTTGGGATGAGAGTTAGGAAAGTGGCGTTGAGTATTGGGAGGAATTCACGGGAGTAGTGTGAGTCTTCTACTAATTGCAAAACTTCTTCTCAAACCATCAACCAACATTGATGAAAAAAGTATGTGGTGAAACCCTCTGGGCCTGGAGCTTTCCCAACCTACATCTCCTTCATCGCTTGGTCCACTTCCTCAATAGAGATCAACCAAAGGAGAGATGCATTTTGATCTTCGTTGATGATGGCATAAATGTTCCTAATGATTTTATCTATGTCTGTAAAGCGGTCTGGATAAGTCTCAATAAGTAGATTATTTTAGTATTTGACCAGTTCCTGCTCTATGCCTTCATGATCCATGATAGATTGTCCTTGATCATTCTCCAACCTGGTGTTTCTGTTAATATAACATCGCTATATCATTGAGTGGTGGAAAATTTTTGTATTTTTCTCACCCTCCTGAAGCCATTGCACCCTGGACTTTTGACGCCAAAGTGTTTCTTCTTGTGTGTATCGTTTCTCTAGCTATTTTTTGATAGAGTTTTCTTTAGTTTGGACTTGTTCAAAGTAGTCATTTAATATGATTTATTTTTGTATTTCTCTCATCCTCTACTCTAGTTCCCTTTGTGCCTAAAAAATGTTCCCAAAAACTGTTTTGTTCCAAACTATGAGATGTTGTTTGAATTTTTTCAATTTTTGTTGGAATATGTACATGAGAGTGTCATGAGAGACCTCTGCATTTTTCCACCATGTGGGGGAATTCTCTTGGAAATCTGGGTGTGTTAACCAAAAAATTTCAAATATAAAAGGATTATTTTGGGGAGACCCTGTAGTGTCTAGCCAAAGTTGGATAGGCCAATGGTCAGATCCAGAGGATGGTAAGATGTTGGCTTCCATTAAGAGTCCTTCTAGCATGAGAGACTCAGAGATGAGTAAGAAATCAAGTTTTCAAGATATTTGGTGGGAGCCAGATCTTTGATTGGACTAGGTGTAGATTCCTTCTCTAAAATCTAGATCAACCAGGTGGAGAGAAGCAATCGTGTCTTGAAAGTATTCACTCTCTTTGTCTAAGCACCTTTTACCACCCCTCTTTTCCTCCAAAGATTTGATGAGGTTGAATTTTCCCTCCAGGATTCATTTTTTCGTTTCCTTCTAGAAGACCAAGGCGAGTGAGGCTTTCTAAAAATATCCCCTTCTCCTGGAGGTCCTACGACCCATAAACATTGGCCAACAACACTATCTTGTTTGATTTGATGAGTCTGTAAGATGTTGAGAGTGTCCAATTAGTGTAGTAAAAGTATTCTATAATGATGATGGTTGGTTTCCATAGGATGGCTAAGGACCCCATGACCCCTCTAGAATAGTTAAACATGAATTTTCTCTTCTTCCAACATTTGGAGAGAAGGTTCTCAACAACCATTTTTGCACATTTCATCTCTTGTAACAATAATATGTCAGGATTCTTTGTCATGATGTTGTTTCGAAGGATTCTTTGCTTGGTCCTTCCATTGAGTCCCCTAATATTCCATGAGATGATATTCATGAGGAGTGAGTATTTGGGGGGGAAAAGAAGCTATTAGTTAACTTCTGAATTTGGTCGAAGTTAACCATGTAGTTGCCAATCTCTTGTATCAATTTTTGGGTTGATTTTCTTCCTCTTTCACAAACTTCTTCTGTTTGTTTGTGTGGATCTTTGTGCATGTCTGGGAGAATTCCTAGCCCCTTACCAGATTGGGAAGTCACTCCATCCATAGAGTTTAGGTAAACCTTGTGAACGTTTCTAAGTTATTCTAGGGGGGCAGATTGTAATTACTTCTTACGATATGCCTCCTCTAATATTACCAGGTCAATCTTGGTTAGCTCCTGTTCATCCCATTCTATTTCCATTTCTCCTCCTTCCTCCAAAGCTAGATATTCTACCAATGGGGTTGTAGGTGGGTGGGGTGGATATGCTCAAGGATAGGCTCCAAGATTTATTTTTGGCACTCTTCTATGCGTGGGTTGTAAGACCCTAGGTTCAGTTTATCTATGACCAACAAACCCACCAGACACCGGCCCTTTCAACATCACCTGCTTGCGTAGAAGAAGTCTCACCCAAGGTATCTATTGGGACTATGAGAACCAGGCTTCTGCAATAGTAAGGGAAAGAAATGAAAATGTTCAATTCATTCTTCTGTATTACATATATGCACTCGATTTGGTTCTATTCAATATTACTTACTTATGATTGAGATTCCTATACTCAACATATTTCCGATTATTACATAGATTCCTTTCAGTCACAGTCATGAACATTACACCATAATTAATCCATAAGACAAGTCTAATCTACGATGCATACAAATAGAATTCATAAGAACACATAGAAAGTTAGATAACATAACATTCACTATCATCTCTGTAACCTCCTTTTAGTCATTCTTCTCACCAACAGACTGTTACATTCATGACTCTAGAAGTCAACATCTAACAAAACCTAACATCACATAACTTACATGGAACTAAAACTTGACCGTAGGAGAGAGCCAAATCCTAATATCCCAACCTGTTACATATTTATACAGAAATCTAGGGCTAAAAACCCTAGTTTGTTCATCCTAAAAATTCCCCATTACAATGCATGGCCAACTCAATTAACTGGTTGTTCGACAACTTTATTCTGCTTTTCAACCTTTATGCTGCTTTTCTATTGTTATTATATCTTTGGAATGTCATGTTTTCATCCTTTTATCATTCTTTACTCTCTTGCTCTGTTTCTTTATTCTCTATCAACTTTATTCTTATATCTGTGCACTTTCTTCCTCCTGTGCATTTTCCTCCTTCTGCACATTGTCCTCATGGATGCATCTTAGTTGCACACATACTTTCTCCCTGTATGCACTTTCCCTATACTTAGGATTTTATCCCAAAACTGTATCCAAGCTGCCTGTCCAACAGGCCCCCAGCACTCAGCTGTGGCTCGTCCCGAGCCACTCAGGCATGTTGCATGCTCTTCCATGTTGAAATGAATTTTTGAGAGGCAAACTTTGCTACCTCTACCTATTTGATGATTGGGGCCTCTGTTGCTACTATCTCCTATGCCCCATGCGCAGTCAAGTCTATAAGTTTTTCTTCTGCCTCAACCACTGCTTTCTTGACCTTACCTTGCACAATGGCCAATTCTCTAATTACCCTCACTGCTTCTTCTTGCAGTGGTCCTAGTCTCTGTTGAAGGATCTTTTGTTGATCCCTCATTCTTTCCACTTCTACATATGCATGTCACTGAGCTAAAATGGCTGACATACGCTCCACTGGTGGTAGTGTAGCCGCCTTTTCTACTTCCTAGTGCGCAAGTTCTTTCACTTCTCTTAGCTTGGCCTCTACAAACTTCATCTTCGAGTCTCCTATCAATTCTATCCACACCTGCACACTGACCTCATAGAGTTTTGCGCATTCTGCTTCTACTTTCTTAATGTTGGAAACTACTGTCATTTCCATCCTCACCCTACCTTCGCACACCTCTGGTGGTGTTCCTGGTGTGCTCCTCAACTGTAAGTCTTGGATCTTCTCCCTGAAGTCCTTAATGACTTCGCCAATCTTCAACAATTGCTCCTTGTTGAGTTTCTGGCGTGCTTCATCCCAATAAGACTTAAAGTTTCCTCCTTCTCCCCCATGAAGGCCTCTTCTCGCATGATATCGGCATAAGACCAGACAACGACATCGAGGGTCATGTTTCCCATGGAGAAGGCATCATTTCTATCGGGATGAATAATTATGTTAAGCCTCCGAGTCCTGTAATTGTCTTCTCTGTCGATAATCCACTATGGTTTCTTGAGCCCGATACCATTTTCCTCCTCACCTGCCTATCGATAATCTAATGTGGTTTCTTGAGCTTGATACTTGTCTTATCCCACCTTAACTAAATTTTCCAATCCACCACTGGTTGATGAGTTGGTCCATCATTGTATCTTGATTACCAAATACGTCATGTGATTTTCATATTTTACTGATGATATGTCATGATTTCTAGTGGATTTTACCATTTAAGACTTAGATGATGCTTTTATGACCTGTCACTCCCTCTTAATAACCATAATTTATGTGCCTTAATGATTTTAACAATCTTTTCATTGCCAAACTGCACACTGGTTCTTTGATGTTGCGTTTGTGTACTTCACAATCTATCTCGTCTGTGTCTTGTCTCTTAAATTGGCACAATGTTATTTTGATGTGTGATGATCATTCCTTCTGCACAAGTTCTCATGCCTTGGTACTCGAGCACCCTTTTTATTTTTCCTATATCTGATTTTATTTTATTTTCTTCCTTTTTCTACTTTTTATTTATTTTTCCTTGTTTTTCTTGCAACTATGGTACAACTACTATAATATAAGGGTTCTTTCGCAACCCAGATTACTGCGCAGACTGTCGACCGTCTCTATAGAGTTTTAGCTAACTTCCTTTCACCATTCCTTCAAAGACTTCTCCATTCAAGGTATCCAACCATGGAACACCTTTATTTGTTACTTGTTGAATCACGTAGGGTCCTAACCAGTGCATTCTAAACTTTCCTAGATGCTGCATATACTTACTGTCATATAGTAGTACTAGATCTCCTACTTGATTTTTTTTTATGTTTAATGTGTCAATCATGCCAAGATTTCTCTCTTGCTTTATGAACCCGCTGATGCAATCCTTCAATGAACCATTCTTCCTCAAGATGTACTAACTGTGCCAATCTCTCCTCTATCGCACCAATGTTCGATAGCTCAGTGATTGCTGCAATGCGCAGGCTAGGTAGAATGAACTCCATTGGCATCACTACTGCCTGCCCATAGACCAACTTGAAAGGTGTCTGTCCTACCAACTTCTTACTTGGAGTCCTATAATCCCATAACACTGCATGAACTCTTAATTCCCAATCGTCTCTCCCTACATTGCAAATATTTGTTAAGGAGTTCTCCAAGATCTTATTAAAAGCTTCCATTGTTCCATTGGCGTGAGGGTGATATGATGTACTCTTTTGATGATGAATCTGGAACTCCTCAGTCAATGCTGTAATTGTTTTGTTTAGAAAGTTTGTACCTTTATCACTGAGTAATATGCGTGGACATCCAAACCTGGCGACTACATTCTCGAATAGAAACTGCGCAACAGTATCCGTAGTACAATATGTAACTAGTGTTGCTTCTGCCCACGTTGTCAAATGCTCCGTCGCAGTGATGATGCACCCTGCCCCTGATCTCCTTGATTATGGATTTATTGGTCCTACAAAGTCTATGGCCCAATTATCAAATGCTTTCGATGTAACATATGGATTTAAAAGCATTTCACCTCTCCTAGACGACTTTCCCATTCTTTGGCATACATTGCATGACTAAAATACTCTTTCACATCTTTGTGAAGTGTAGGCCACCAAAGCCATGCACACAAAATCTTCTATACAGTTGTTGTCCCTGCATAATGTCCTCCAACAATTCCATCATAAGCTTCTTCAAATATCATCGACCTTTCGTGTTCTAGCACACAACATCTCAGTATTCCATCCGCACCCAACTTGTATAGACTCCTTGAAATCAACTGATAATCTGTTGGTTTCACTACCAATTACTTCTTCTGCACTACTGTCATCTCGGAGGGAGCCATACCTATACTTAGAAAGTTCACAATGTCTAAGAAGTAATCATCCACCATCCTTACTACAAATAATTACGCATATGGGAAACTATCATCTAAATTACCTGCATCTTCTCCTGTCAATATGTGTGATAGATGATCTAGTCCTGCATTTAGCTTCCCTAGTTTTTCTACAACCTCAAAGTCATATTCTTGAAATAATAATAGCCATCTGCATATTCTCCACCCCCAACATTGACTTGTTTATTAAGTACTTTAATGTAGAATGGTCTGTATACATATTAAAGTGAGACCCCAATAACTAATGCTTGAAATTCTGTAGCACATAGACCATTTCCAATCCTTATCATTCTATGGTTTTATAATTCTTCTCTACTTTAGACAACTTCCTACTTGAAAAAGAGATTGTATGATCTATGTCCCCTTCCCCTAGTTGTGTCAGCACCACGCCAAATGCTATGGATGATGCATCTACATGTACATGGAACTCTTTGTTCCACTCCGAAAAGATCAAAATAACCGCGGTTACCAATTTATGTTTCAAAGTGTCCAACCCCTTTTGACAGTCCTCATTCCATTGAAACTTGGCTTCCTTCTTCAATAACTTTTCCATGGGTGCTGTGATATGCACATATCCTTTGATAAATTTCCTATAATAACCTATATGACCCAACGTTTCCCTCAACTGTCTGAATGATGTAGGGGGTTCTAAATCCAGAATTACTACGATCTTGGTTGGATCTACTAATAGTCCTTGTTTGCATACTACATGTCACAACATAATTCCAAACGATGCGCAAAAAATACACTTCTTTAAGTTCAACAAAATTTGACACTATCTACACCGATCTAACATGATCCGAATAACTTCTTTATGATCCTTCAGTAGATTGAACACCTTCCAATCATCCAAGTAGACTTCTAGGAATTTATGGATGAAATCCTTGAATGTAGCAACCACTGCCTTGGAAAACACTACAGGGGCATTATTCAATCCAAATGACATAACTTTATACTGATAACTCCCCCACTCCATCACAAAAGTGGTCTTGTGTCGATCCTCCTACACGATTCTTATCTGATGGTATGCAAAGAATCCATCTGTAAAAGAATATGTTTTTTGGCCTTCTATGTTCTCCAGTACCTCATCCGTGAATGGTGTTGGGAATGGCTCATGTAAGCACGTGTCATTCAATTTCCTTAGATCCACGAAGATCCTGATTCCTACTATCTTCTTGTCCTGCACCACCATTGGGATAATCCACTCAAATTATTCTACTAGTTCGATTATTCTCGTGTCCAACATCCTGTGTATTTCAACCTTGACCTTCTCCTTATACCTTGGGTTTAACCTATAAGGCATCTATCACATTAGCTTAGCTCTTGGTTTCAGTGGGATCTTCATCTCGCCTAAGTCTCCTACTATTCCCTTTATCTATGAAAATTTCGTTGGGAATAGGTCTTGGTATTCTCACAGTAAATATCCAATCTTATCAACTGTCTGATTGTTCCAATAATCTCCTATATGCACAAACTTGGAATTATCTATCGTCCAAATGTTTACCTTCCACATATTTATAGGTTGTGTATATGCTGTGGATTCAAGCTCTGGCCCTTCTATTGCTTGTTTTCTTTCTGTCTTAGGTACTTGAACATTCCTGGGATCCTATTCATCATGCTCTTCCTTAGCTATGTTATAGCACTCCAATAGCTCATGGACAATCATCTTGGCTCTTTGTGCATTGCATACTGCTACCACCTCCATCCTCTCTTCTTTTGAGAAGATCTTCATTCGAATTGATTGTAGCGCTACATCTATTGATGGAGATTCATGTTCAAATGTGAACATGATTTTGAATCTCTTGACTAGTTCTTCCCATCTTGTTGTCTCCTTGTGCATTTTCGATTCTAAATACTGGTTCTTTGGAATTGTGTCCAATGTGTGCATAAATTTGTGCATCCACTCTGTTTCCAGTACTAAACTCTATAATGTCCTGCATTGTTCCACATGACCCACTGGGTCACTCTCTCCTATATACTTCTGCACAATTTTTTCTTCCTCATATCCAAACCGTATCTGCATTAGTCTACTGCACCGTGACCAATCTTTCATTCCCTCTGTGTGTGCATCACACCATCTAGTTGGAGTCACCTTTAAGACAAAATCAAGTGCCAACAACCTTTGTTGTTCGAGTACCTGCAACTCAAATTCTTTTACAAACCTACTTATCTCAGTTAATCCATCAAACCTGAGTGGATCACATAGCTCCATTCCAATCCAGCGCAAGGATCGGTTTATGTGTGCACATCGTCTAGTTGAAACTTCATGCATCCTCTGTTGCTAATGCTCTAGACCTACTTTTGAATCTAATGCACATGAACTGATACTTCTCCAACTCAACACACCATCCACTGTCGGGTTGACATAATCCTCCATCTGCGTAGTCAAGTTGTATAAGTTGTCAATGTCATTCCCTCTTGCTGGCTCTATGTATCTCTTTCCTTCTGATGGGTCCAAGGGTGCAGTAACTTTCAAATCGACAACCTCAAATATCATCTCCATCCTCTTCAAGTTAATGATTTCTTGGTTATTGAAAGCCCATTCCAGTCCCATCAATGTTGGATATGGTGTCTGTCATCCATGATATCAATAACTTCAAAGTTTTCCATGTTGGATATGGTTGACTATCATCCATTATCTCAATAAATTCAAAGTTTTCCATGTTGCGCACCTCATCTATGTTCACAAGTACTCCTGTCAATCACCCAATTGAGACTATTTTGTGATGAGTCACGAGCCTTAACTAAACATGAGACCATACTAGCTTGGGTTTTCCCATCATCTCCCATGTCTGCTTAGGTAACACATTCACCGCAGACCCTAAGTCCAAGATAACATTATCCACATCATACTCTCCAATCTACACACTGAATCTAAATTCTTCATTGGTTCTCTTCTTGCGTAGTACCTGATTTACCATTCTTTGTAAGATAGGAGTTTCCCTTCCTCTTGTACAATGTCAATCATGTCATATAGTGTACTCAACGCAGTTTCATCCTTCATTATCTCTACACAACTCCTCAGGAATTTCGTTAGTGTGCTTACCTTTCCAATTGGCTTCTCTGGCACAACGTGATCTTCTATACGAGGCATAGATGATGTTGATGCTCCCCAATGTTGTTCAAGTACTTCTTTTCTTGTTCTCTGATATGTTTCCTTTTCTTGTTGTGGATCGAATGTTGGAATAGGCCCTGTTGAATTTCTTACCTACTGCTCAGTATGATTTCCTTCATTTGTCATATAAGCCTCTGTTCTAGCTCCTCCATGCGTATCAACTGCTACTCTTGGTCCTTCATTATGTCTTTCGACTGATATCTTCTACACATTCTGATTCAGATTCTGGTTCAGGTTTCCTATGGCCTACCACTTCGCAACTAGTTGGCGACAACTTTCGGTTGAGTGATCCAGTGCTCTGCAATATGTGCACATCGTACATTGATTCTGGAAGTCACGGACTAAGTGTCCAGGTTGATTATAGTTATAACACATAATTGGTCCTCCTTCTCCTCTACCAAAATTCCCTCTACCTTGGCCTCTACGAAAGTTTTCTCTGTTCCCTTGATTGAAATCTCTCTCATTGTTATATTGCAGACCAGCCCCTTCTGCTGCGACATTCTCTTCCTGGATCATGTACATATTTGATGTGCACTCCCTCATTAAGTTGAATGCACAACTATCCTTCTCTTCATGTCCTACAGACTTGAAAAAATTGAAAAACAAGCTCTTTGGTGTGCTTTGGTACTTCTATAGCGATGGACAATCAATGAGATGATGGACCCATTTCTTACATATCTCACAATATCCCCCTGGTAATGGATTCAACACTCTAGCTTCCAAATATTGCATGAAGGCTGGGTGTTCATCTTTGTGATAGCCTTCAGTCCTGCACTTGGTACAACAAACTTGTTCTCGTTTCTCCTTCCCTTTTGTAAGATCATCCATTTGAATTGTCAACACAATCAACTGCATCTGAACTTGTGCCATTCCTCCATTATCTCCTACCGAAGATTACTCTAATTTCATTGTAGTTTCCAGGGCCTCGAGCTGCGACATAACCTTTTGTTGAATCAATGGCCTGCGAATGTGTGGTACAAGTCTTGCAATAAACCACTCTCTATGTTGTTGATATGGGATATGGAAATTCATTATCCCCACCGCATCCTTAAATCTATGATCAAAATCTCATATCGACTCAGTTTGTACCTGTTTGATCTCCTTTCATTCTGTGATGTACTGCGACTCTGAATTTGGATTTTTGAAATCCTTTAGTATCACTTTCTTTATTTCTGCCAAAGTTCTTGTATGTCTTATAGGCATGATACTCTACAAATTCATATACCATACTAGCACACAACCTCTAAATGTTGTCTTTAACTGCACAATCTTCACAACTTCATCTTGTACGTTCTTAGTGGCCCAAATTGTTTCACAGACAAACATATGTTGTTCTAGATCTTTTGATCCCACTCCCTAGAAATCAAGAATTCTAAGAGTATTATCTACCCACGCCATGTTTCTTTGTGTATTCCCTCCTCTTGGTGATGCTGGTTGACTCTGATTCTGAATCTGTGTGCTACTTCTATTTCTATGGCTGCTACTACTCTGTCCTACTTGGCTAACTATGATGGCTTTTGAAAAATCTTCAATTGTTATCTCTGATTGTGATGATGTACACAAGGTTGTGGATTCGACACAAGATCATGTCTGAGTAGGACTTACTAGTTCTTCAATTATTGGAATGGACTAAATCTCCTCTTCTCCTCCTCCTATATATGGTATCTCCATGATTTAGACTAGTGCACAAGGCTCTCTCTGCTTTTTATCACTATGCAAATATCCTTTCTCAGCTCCAATCTTTTTCCTCTTGTACGTCCTTCCTCTGTGTAGCTCTCCAAACTTGTATCATTCCTATGGTATACCATCTTCTTTCATCTTCAGTTCCTCCCTTCCTTTTTCACCGCTTTCTCCATTCTCTTAGACGATCCTCTTGTAATCCTCCATCTCCCCTATTTGTGTGAACCCCTTTTTCCATCGGATGCCATGATCATCATTTGTTTTTCACATAATAACATCTTTATTCACCTGCCTAATGATTTTGAGAACCTCTCGTGCAAACCTTTGAAAAAATCCCTTTCTGCAACACTATATGATTGTATGCAATCTACTACAAACTCTGTAATATATCCTCCTAATATGATATCCAACAAAAAGTCAACTGCTCGAGTAGTTGGGTTAGTTACAACATTCAACTGTCTTAGCAATTCAAGAGTCCAATTCCTCGATGTTATTTCCCTTAGCTTTCCAGTTTTCTCTACTAACCTTTCTAGTCACTCTGTCAGAATATTTGGGAACTTTCCAAAGAAATTTTCATGCAGATCTGTGTACACATACCTCTACAACCATTTCTTTTCACTCATCCAAGGATTCCGGTTCTCTTGTCATGCAAACTCCCATTCCTTTATTTCCAACCAGTCTATGATCTCCTTCTTAGTCAACCACCAAAACATTCCCTTTATCACAAATTCCTGATCCCGACAACATAACCATTTGTTGATGCTCTTCTTTGCATGGGTTGTAAGTCCCTAGGGCTAGTTTATCTATGACCAACAAACCCATGAGACACTGGCCCTTTTGACATCACCTACTTGCGTAGATGAAGTCTCACCTGAGGTATCTATTGGTACCACGAGAAACATGCTTTTGTAGTAGTAAGGGAAAGGGAGGCAAATGTTTGGTTCATTCTTCCTTATTACATCTATGCACGTGATTTAGTTATATTCAATATTACTTGCTTATGATTCAGATTCCTATACTCAACATATTTTTGATTATTACATAGATTCGTTATGGTCACAGTCATGAAAATTACACCATAATTAATCCATAAGACAAGTCTATTCTACGAGACATACAAATAGAATTCATAAGCACACAGAGAAATTCAGACAACACAAGATTCAGTAGCATCTCATTAACCTCCCTTTATTAATTCTTCTCATCAACACACTGTTACATTCATGACTCTAGAATTCAACATCTAACAGAACATAACATCACATAACTTACATGGAACTAAAACCCAACCGTAGTAGAGAGACAAATCTTAATCTCCCAACCTGTTACATATTTATACAAAAATATAGGGCTAAAACCCCTAGTCTATTCATCCCAAAAATACCCCATTACAATGCATGGCCATCTCAATTACGACGACTTTCTTCTTCTTTTCAACCCACATGCTGCTTTTCTGCCGTTCTTCTATCTTTGGAATGCCATACTGTCATCATTTTATCATGCTTTATTCTCTCGCTCTCTTGCTTGATTCTCTATCGACTTTATTCTTTTGTCTATGCGTTGTCTTCCTCATGTGAACTTTCCTTCTCTATGCACTCTCCTCCTAGATGCATCTTAGTTTTGAACATACTTTCCTCCCTCTGCGCACTTTCCCTATGCTTAGGATTTCTCCCAAAAATGTATCTAGAATGCCGTCCAACAATGGTCATTTTCATAATTTCCCATATTCTTTACTTCTCATTTAGAAATCATCCAGCTCTTGTCTTTTCAGGTAATGAAAAATCATAGCCAATTTCTAATTGTTTTTCTCTTCTCTTCCAAGTCCAACGCTTCCTTTTAAAGGTCCACAAGTGCCCAATCTTATTCCATTTGGCCAGAATCCTTTTATATTTTTTTTTGAATGGGGGAATCATTAACTAATTGAGCACATAATCACATGACACATGGTCATGTTATCCGACTATTACCACTATAACCCCAGGCATGCCAACGCGACCCCTCTCACAAAACACAAGGCTAGTCAAGGGTTTTGAACCAATGACTCTACATAACAAAGTGCCTTAACAACACGCTCCATCATCGATTGTTCTCCACCCTCGGGGCCAAACTCCTTTTATCTTATTGAACACTTTACATTTCATTTATAAAACCAAATATTTATTTTTTGAGTTCCATAGATAACTATTTCAGGGCATAACTTTAATGATTTCTTAGACTTTGCGATTTTTGAATATTTGATTTTTGGATTGTGCTCATCATAATCTTTTTTTAGTTTTAAATGAAAAACTCATCTAAAGTTCTCTACATTGTGGCCTTATGTCTTTTTTGTCTTATGATATGAGAAATCTTGCCTAAATTGTGATGGATGTGAGAAACATGCTAATCTTATATGTTATTTCTTTTATCTTTGTATATTATTGTAAGAAATTGTATTTATTCCTTGAATAAGTTCCTAGTCCCTTTCTCATGAAATTTTCCTTTTATGTTATTATACTCTTTTGTTAAAATTGTATTTTCATAATATAAGTGTAGAGGAGCACCACCTCTTTAAAAACGTAAGGGGATTTATCCTCATGTTGTTTTTGAAATCTTAAACAATCTTAAAAATCAACATTTTTTGCAACCATACTAGGGATAATAAAAGGTTTGTTTCATAGAACAAACATTCAATGACTCAACCAGAACTGAATCAACCTTAATTACAAGTGGGACTCATAAACTAAGGAATTATTTTGGATCAATTGTATGATTTGGTGATAACAACAACAACAAAAAATCGAGAAGACCTTCAAAGGTCCTGGGAAACTCTTGCTCGTGAAGAAGAAATAGTAAGTGCTCAGGGACAAAGAAGATTGCAATAAAGCTTCGAGAAGCTGGAATCTTATAAAGATCCATTAACGAGAAGTATACGTAAGAAAATTTTGATTCATGAAGTTGGACAAATTTCAAAATCAAAGACAAGTGAGATATTAATCATGGGTGATTGAGAAGAAAGAAATGAAGTTCCCAATGATAGAGAATGAAATGAAGGACACATATTTCCAAGAAGAAGGGCCAGGTCTAGCCCACTTAATTTACGTGGAAAACAACACACATTTTCAACCCTGCCTCAAGGAATTTTACATATCTTTTCAGGTGATGGGATCATGGATCCAAAAATATATATGGATCAATTTCCAGGTGTCTGTGATATTCATTTGATTGAACATGATGATGTGATGGTCAGAGTTTTTTTGAAAACTTTGATAGGTCCAACTTATGAATGATATATTTATCTCCCAACTCAATCAATTATCTCATTTGATGATTTAGAAATCATGTTCATGACTATTTATGCACCTTCTATTGCATATCATACTTTTCTTACTCACTTTACCCAAATCCACCTCAAAAAAGGGGAAAATATCAAGGATTTCAATTTGCAATTCTTTAAAACTTTGAATCAAATCCCAGAATCCCAACACCTAAATGATCCTATCATATTAAGATGTTATAAGAATTCCATGCCTTCAAATGTGAATTATGCAATTAGAGCTTCACAAATAAATGATCTACATGAAACAGTCTAGAAGGCAACATAAATGGAAGAATATATGCTAGATACCAATGCTAATCCCAAGATCATTCATGGAAAAGTACAAAGACAAATGACGAGTTTGTGTATATCACCTCAAGGACCATCTACTTCAAGAAGTTCTGAGAATTAGGAATGCTGGAAGTTCTGGGATATCGAAGAACTCAGGGAGAAGTATATTGAGTTGGACCCACGTGGAAGCCCCATGGCCTCGACCAATGAACACTTGAGGAACTTGGGAGAGGTATAATTTCTATCTCTGAGCTTAGTTTTGAGCATGGAGACTATGGATGAAAAGCTCTGGATGAGTTGAATGGGATAGAGACCCTGAATGGTTTGTTTGAGATAGTTAAGGAAATTGTTTTTATGATGCACAACCCCTTAAAAGAGCACCCAGGGGTCGGATGTGTTACAAATTGGTATCAAAGCACGATGACAACACTTGGCCTACTTGGGCCTATGCACAAGTCACATAAAGAGGAAAAATGAGACGGGTAAATCCCTATGGACGCTGAGGTAAGAAGGTTTTCTTGCTAGCTATTGTCGCATAAAAAGGAAAGTGACCTTGATTGGTTATTTCCATAAGAGAAGGCAACATCAGTATGAGATATGAATGTGATATTAGTCTTGTAAGTGACAGAA
This sequence comes from Picea engelmannii, assembly GCA_009831015.1. NCBI lineage: Eukaryota > Viridiplantae > Streptophyta > Pinopsida > Pinales > Pinaceae > Picea > Picea engelmannii. The sequence goes on from ML796064.1 coordinate 134,910, forward strand.
ATATCAAACTAAAGGACACTAATGATAAAATTAAACTATCAGAGTGAATGCATGAGGTAAAAAGGTGCAAGAGATGCACCTACATATACACAAATGTGTATACATGATCATAAGGATGATTGGAAGATCCTTGGGAAAAGGATATAGAAGCCTGATATGTCCATGTGTGTGAATGACATGGAAAAGGTGCAAGCAATAAGCTAGCATGATGAATACTTAGTTGTGTTTAATTATGCTTGAGTGCATGGGTTTAATGCATTGTGAAGCTTCTTAATATGGAACCTGATGTTAATACCAGTTAGGCATAAATGATGCACATGTATGATGTAAGAGTATAGGTATACTAAAGGAACAATATGGTTTCCCTGATGAATGAAATATAAGGCAAGAATTGCTCTTGTCCAGATGAAATGAATACCATGGATGCATGGTTGACTCTATCTTGAAGAGTCATGAAAATTATGTTCCAAATGATAGCTTGAGGGGAATGTATCCCATTTCCTCAAGAAATACTAATATAATTAGATGAAAGAGTAAATGAGCAAGGATGATCTGTTGTCATGACAAGAGGCAAATGATTATACCTTTGAGGATTACATGAGAAGGATTGTGAACAATCTTGAGTTGACTAATCTTAAAAGTAAAGATGTATGTGGGATGTGAAAAATACCTATGACAACTACATGCAGGCTTATGATTATGAATATGGCTAAGTACATCATGGATGTAAGTTAACAAAAACTAGAATATGTGTGGATACATAATCTGGATGCATGTTAGAAATGTATGTCTATATTCCTTAAAGAATGCTTGGTAACAAGCTGAAGCTAACTTAAGGTTGATGCCATCATAGATAGTGATGGATATGCAATGAGGAAGTTGCATGCTGAAGGAGTTCCCTATGAAGGAATTGTGTAAGGAATCTTTTAGAAGAATAGAGTCACAACCCTAATAATTGTTGAAGGTTGGGCAATGGGTTGCAAGACCTGTCTATATAAGAATCTTGGATTACATTTTAAAACAAAATGTGTAAGTGGATGCACATGTTCATGATTCACTAGGAACCAAAAGATTGCTATTAAAGTATGTTGTTGTATCCAAAAAGGTTAGGGTGAGGTCTAACCAAGGCTGCTCAAGGAAAGGAGCAGGGAGATCCCAACATGGAGTAAGTTGCAAAAGAAAAGAAAAGGAAAAAGGATGAACACTTTTTCCACCCTAAGAGCCCTGAATTGCTTACAGAGTTGTAGTTCTTAGATGATCAGCTGTGAGAAAAAGTACAACTGGAAAAAGAGACAATGAATAAATGAGTATGTTTGATTGAATAGGCTTGGTTGAGGCCTCATCAAGAAAAGGTAGTAAGGCCTTAGAAATAACTCAGTTGGGTTGAAAGTCCCAGGTTGTGTGGAAGGAGTTGGAAAAAAGGGGAGAGCCCCTAACTCTTTTCTTGTTGTGTGTTATGTTGTCTCTGGAATGAGAAAGCTGATTCATTACGGAGATCAGAAGAAGAATTAAACCATGAGCTAGTTGAGGTTTTGTAATCCCTTCCAGCCATTGGATCCGGGGGAAGGAGAATCTACACCGTTGACTAACAGACAAGGGATTGAGTCAGGATCATAGCGATTGGACATGAGAGATGAAAGGATAGTGCCTGAAAAGAATAAAGTCGAGGTCACAACTCTCGGTCACATGGAGAGAAAAACAGAGTCCTTCAGGCCAGTAAAGGAAGGTAGAGTTTAGCACTCTACATTAGACTATGGTCGCGGGCACTGGTTCTATGGGAATAAAGGTGCTCATAGTTAGCACGTTGCATGGAATGCATTGAGGGAATGCATGTTGATAAGAGGGCAGACAATGGATTTTTCAGTAAGGAAGGAGGACCTTCCAATGTTTTACTTACATTATGTAAGTGTTGAAGGAAAACAAATTTGGGTGGCCATGAGTGTTGGCACCCTGGTTATTAATGAAGGAAGAATGATTAAAGGAATTCATGTGAAAATTTTGAGTTTCATGTGTACTGATTTGGGACCGTGATCGACCTATAGTAGGAAGCATGGTCCTACTGTAAGAGTGAATGAAAATGAATAATCCATATGGTGAAGAGGTTGGTTAAATTCCAACACACCATGGCCAGTAACCTGTCATAAAGTGTGACAAACTTGAAATCAATGCAAGAGTGCATTGGGTATGAATGTGGCCATGGATATTGGCACATTTGTTAAAATCCATTGAAATGTTGAATTACGTTTTGAAAGGTTTGGTGTGATGAAATGAGCCATATGCAAGGAATGAGATCCACTTTTGATGTTTATATAGATGTGATGAACTATTAGTATGCATGGTTTTGAATATATATATATATATATATACATGGATGCATGAGAGACTAAGAGTTTGTTTGGCCGTGTAAAGAATGAATTGCAAGAAGAAAAAGGGTCTTGGATATGGTAGTGTTGTAAGCCCATAAGGAAGACCAAAATTGCCTGTTGAGCCAAATTGCTATGCAAAGGAAAGTCTCATGAATGGTGGATTTGGTTCCATGTGGAATAGATCTGAAAATAAATATGGAATTGGAAAATATGTGGGTGACAGATTTGCAATAAAAAAATTTTGAATTTGAAATTTATGATGATGTCTCATAATTTCAGTATGCCTGTGTGACAGGTGAAACAAAAAGGCCTATCCAGGGAGGACAGATGAAGGTTGTTAATCTGCAAAGCATGAAAGATGGCTACTGTTGGGACATGGAAACCTGTGGTAAGACATGATCACCCTAGAGTATCTTGCGTTATGGAAACACAAGTCGGAGGGATGCCTCGACAGAGAAAGTCTGAGGGACCCCTCGACTGTAAGGCTCGATAAAGTCTTTCGAACTCTTCTTGTGTGAGAAAACCTTGGCAAGACAAGATGGATTGCCAGAGGGACTCTATAGCAGAGAAGGGGATGTCTGAGCTTGGGCCTGGAGGGTGAGTGACTGCAAGGAAGATGAGAATTTAATAATTCTCATACACTATTGATTGGTATCATGCACACAAGGGGCATGTCTAGGGAAAACAACAAGACAAGAGAACGAGACAACCCTGTGGATGCAAATTCACAAACTGCACAAATGAGTATTATGCTAAGTTGTGAAATTTTTCTAGAATTTTATGCAATGATAAAATGTTTTTACATGAAACTATGATTAATGTGCTTGTTGTCCAAGAATTTTGAAGGCAGGCGAAGAGGGCCAAGAGACTAAAAAGGACTGGACCAAGAAAGAGGGTCAAGACCTCTGAAGCAACTGGATGAGGAATTCATAACATGTGTTATTGAGAAAGAACATCGAGGACAATGTTCCTTTTAAGGGGGAGGGGATTCTAACACCCCTGTTTCCCCCAACTTGTGATTAATCATCAAATTAGGATCACCATGATATGACATGGGAGTATTGTAAATGTATTATTGTTAATTTTCCAATAACCGACTATTGGGGGGGTGAAGCCTTGAAGTATGAGCCATCATATCTCTATAGAAAAGAATCAGTTAATGAAGGAAAGAATTGGTGGTTGAATAATCAACCACCCCCATGAATGGAAACATGGGCTGTCCGCCCGAAGTACCACATAGACCTGCAGACCCGAGCTTCCTTTTGACAGAAGGAATAGGATAGGTCAGAAACCTTCCTAAAGAAGGAATGTAAGATACACACACACGAAGACGGTAAGGAAGAGGGATAGCAAGAGAAGAGACACCAGACAAGCGTGCAAGCTTGGAAGGAGATGCGCGAACCAAAGGAAGCGCAGGGAACACGACCTGAAGCACCCGAATGCGAGCTTGATGCTGAGGAAGCATCTGATAAACCTCACCGGGATACCGTGACAAAGAGAAGGTCTCTGAGAAATGGCATAGTTCCCTAGGGATATCATGGATTGGAACAGGGGTGGCCGGAGTGCTAAGAATGAATGCCTCTAAGCCCATGGTTGGGTGGAAAGGCACACACCCACAATTAGTTAGTTGGTTGCAACCTGTAATAGGCAAGTATTTTCATACCCTGTGTAATTGAGCTGTAACTGTGTAATAAAATTGGATGTCCTGTGAATGTTTTCAAGGATGTACATGATTATATAATAGCTATATTGTGTCCCTTTAATTCCTTGCTTAATGGTTATAATGTGTCCTTTTAATTCCATTTGATTGTGAATTTAAGCAAGGAAGGACCCTGTTAAACTCAAGAGAGGTAGTGCATGTATGCACAGAGTCTTTGCCAGGCAGGTAGAGGCTGAGAACTCCTTAAGTTCTATACTTGATGAAGGAGCACAAGGGGTGTGCAGAAGACCCTTCTAAGTGTTAAGTTTAGGAGAAAGAGCGCAAAGCTCTTAAGCCTCTTAGAGCTAACAAAGCTCAAGAAGAATAACAAGATTGAAGTATTGAAAGGGAAGGTTCCTTTGTTTGGAAGATGAATGATCAAGATCTATTTGGGAAGAGCCAAGGTATTTTGTGACCATTGGATATGAGAAAGAGCATGGGAGTTAACTCCTTGAGTCCTTTGAACTTCTCGAGTTCGGAAAATTGAACGAATTAGTCATAAGAAAGGTAAAATCCATGAAGTCCCGAAGTTCCGAAGTTAATCTAGGCCTTAGATCTGAGGATGCCCGGGAGCCATGCCAACCGTTAGATCTATGAGGTAGTCAGCCCGACATTGATCGCCTTAGGAGAATAGAGGCTTAGTAATGCCAAAACTCCCAAAGAACGAAGTAGCGAAGTAATGTGGACCGTGGATCTATGGATCCTTCAGGATCCCTCTCGACCGTTTGATCGAGGGAATGTGGGTATCACGTTGAGAGTACATGGGATCCACATGTCGAGTGGCAGTAAGGACACACATGGCACAACAACAGGACCCTGAGGGAGGTTACAAACCATTGATCTAGGGGTCTACATAGAATGATCAATACTGTCATATATAGGTCGTGGTCAACCCGACGCTGACCAACTCTGGGAGATTTAAGTCAAGGAGTGAGTTGAACTCCCGAAGCCCCAAAGGCCGGAGTAGATATTGACCATCCATCATAAAGGACGCGTGGCAGAAGATCCTTTAGTCCAGAGACTGAACACTCTGGGAGGTTATAAGCAGGAGCAGGTGAGATCGCTGAAGTCCTAAAGTGTCAAAGTGTCGGAATAGATCCTAGCCATTGGCGTGGGAAGACACGTGGCAATATATTATTAACTCCGGAGAAGAGCCACTCCAGAGGAAATCAGGTGAGGTGCTTCAAAAAACCCTAAAGCCTGAAGTAGCGGAGAAGATCTCAGTCATCCGTTAGTCGGAGACACATGGCGAGGGATATCACATTCTAGAGGAGCGAGAGAAGAAGGGTGGAAAGACTCCTGAAGAGTTGGGAGCCGAAACAGATCTGAGCCGTCCTTTGATAAGGACAAGTGTCACCAAATCCTGCACTCTGGAGTAGTAGTACTCCAGAAGAGTTGAAGAGTGGAGGTGCGAGGACTCATGAAGGCCAGAGTCATGAAGACATCTTAGTCGTTCGTGAAGGAGGACACGTGGTAGAAGATCTGCCACTTTGGAGAAAATTCACTCTGGAAGAAGGGTGGTGTTGCATGGGTCGAGAACTCCCGAAGGCCGGAGCGTCAGAGTTCATCATAACTGTTAAATAGAGGATGATGCGTGTCAAAAGATTTGACACTCCAGAAGGATCTCACTCTGGATATTTGCGTGTGTGAAGACTCAAGAGCTGTCGAAGCCTAGAGTTCCGAAGTGAATCAAAGACATCAAATGCTTTAAGGACATGTGGCGTCATATTGTTAACTTCAGAGATTTTCCACCTTGGAGGATTCGCGCAGTGGTGGTCTTGGCGCCTGTTGTCTGGGTGTCTGGTCGTAGCCCGCAGTCGTATGTGATTGTAGACGGAGGGAAGGGTCTAGGCCTGGATTCAATCCATAGGCTGAACGCTGAATTCCTTGTTAGCCTGTGGGTTAGTCGAGGACCCAATCTAGTCGTTGGATTTGTTGATGGATGGATTTTCGCCATAGAATTAGGAACGCTGGAAGTTCTAGGATATCAGAGAACTCAGGGAGAAGTATATTGAGTCAGACCCACATGGAAGCCCCGTGGCCTTGACCAATGAACACCCGAGGAACTTGGGAGAGGTATAATTGCCATATCCGAGCTCGGTTTTGAGCATGGAGACCGTGGATGGAAATCTCTGGACGAGCTGAGTGGGATAGAGACCTCGAATGCAGGGTTTGATATAGTTAAGGAAAACGATTTTATGATGCCCCACCCATTAAAAGAGCACCAAGAGGTTAGGTGTGTTACATAAGGAAGAAAATATGTCGATCCACTTTTCTCATGGAGAAAGTCTTATTTAGTATCTTTAGGGACCATGGAAGTGAATTATGCACATATCATTAGTTGATCACAAGGGTGACCAAAATAATGTGTAACGCCATCTTACAAAGATATCCTTGTAGGACTGCTCATCAACTTTAATGAAAGTAGTATAAAATATGGTTGTGCTTTCTCCTAATTGTGAACATTTAGAAAGTAGGATATTTCAAACATGGAACATACTTTCTAAATAGTTTAACA
>ML796064.1:172605-183190 GCA_009831015.1 Picea engelmannii
CGATAGAGAGGAAGACCTGAAAAGAAGAAATTGGAAGTTATGAGTCTTTGGTTACAGTTTTCTATTTAAAGAGGTCATAAGTGGATTGATAAAGAAAACAAGATGACAGCATAGACTTAAAGTGGATTGGTAAAGAAAACAAGATGCCAGCATAGACTTACGATGAAGCCGATGCATTTTTGTTGCTGTTGTCGATGGTTAGTGGAGTCCTATTGATCGGTTGTTGCCCTTCCTGGGTGAGGCTATTCATTCTCTATTGGAACCATTCTTCGATGTGGCTTTTCATGGGGGCTGTGTTGATTTCATTCCAGATTTCTATGTCGTAAAGGTCATTTTCTAATTTCCTTAGATCCATTGAAATAATGTGCAGACTCTGTTCAATTTCTTCATTGTGTGTCGCATAGTTCAGTACCCAACGCTCGTGCTCATCTAGACGATGTTCAACTATGCCGTAAAACTTTTTGAAAGACAACCCCTTTAAAATATCAACTTGCTCCTGGAAGGCTTCTTTGGTGATTGACAAGGATTTGAGAATTAAGTTTGGATCTTGAACTTCGTTGGTAGTTCCGGCTAAGTCCATCTACAACAGGCTTGTGAATAAATCTTCCTTTTCTGATATAACTTGTTTACATGATTTGACAATGAGCTCCAGGTTGTCAACTTTCTTTTTCCAGCATGCTTTTACTTTTTTGGTCCACTTTGGGGAGGAGAGTTTGTCTTGTCTTCTTTTCAGTTCTGATGTGTTGACAATATATTTAGCAAAAGAGGCCAGTAGCTGATGACATAAATGTTGTTCATTTCTTAAATTCACCCCCAAATGTTGCAGGAAATCACTGGTCTTCTTTCCGAAGGAAACTAAATTTTGCGATGTTTCCCATGCTTCAGTAAGTAGCTGCATTCTTTTGTTGATGTTATTCTCTACAAGGGCTCTAGAGCATGCAAGGAGGGTAAAGGATTCTTTCATCTTGGCTGCAGTGGTAGCAGGCACGATTTTTGCCAAAGGACTGGCAAATTCTGGGGTTGCAATGAAAGCTTGCTCATATTCGTTGAGGCAGTTTTTTAGATTGGCATTTTCCGTTTCAATTCATCCAATGGAATCATGAAGAATTTCATCGGTTACCTGGTGAAATGAGGAGATTTGGGACGACCGCATTTCCCTAAAGTTAATCTCTGTGCGAGATTTGCCTTTCCTGTTTGTTACATCTTTCTTTTCAATGAGTATACTTTTGGATTGGCTGTCAAAAATAACGCTTTGGATTACGAAGGATTCATCTACATCAAAAAAGTCGGTCTTATATATTTCCACCACGAACGACCCAATTTTATGCATGTGCTCAGTTTCAATTTCAAGTTGCAGTTTTCCACTTTCAATTTCGGGTTCCTCCGCCTACCCTGCATTGTTTTTTCTCTTTTTCGCCAGTGGAATTTTGTGAGAACTATCAATATTTATGCGAGGAGGGTTCTTATCTCCTCCTCCATTCGAATATTTCTGGGTTGCTTTCTTACTGGGGTGGATCGTCGAAGCGATGCTTCGTGATGTTGTGCTCTTGGGAGTGCTGGCAGGGGACTGGGTACTCTTCTCACCGGATACTTTTCCATGTTGTCTGTACAATAAAATTGCGCTTTGCAATGTCTCTGCGTCACAATTGGCAGAAGCAGGATTGTTGTCGACACTGTCCCTGTCTTGGGTCAGGTGTCTATGGATAAAAGAGGTGTTAAAGCCAACAACCAGTAACTGTTCTCGAAAAATGCCATTAGGGTCGAACCCTTTTAGCCTTTCAGCGTACGTTAGGTTCAATTTCTTGAAATGGGCGACAAACTCATCAATCTTGTTGATGTTTCTGCACACGAAGTCTCCGACTTTCCAGGGCAGAGGAATGAAGTGTTTTTTTTTCTTGTCATGGAAAAAATGCAACCAATGGTTGTATTGCCTTGCTATTTCTGCAACAAACATCTTGTCCATGATGTGGCATGGAAGGAAGACATGATTTTCCTTAGAACCAAAGACCATGAGGACACTGTGATTTTCCTCTTGCTCAAGTGTGCCCTTCCTATTCAAAAACTTGGTTGTGTGGCTAGACATCCGCGGAGCATCCTTTCCTAACAATAAATCTTTGAAAACTGAGACAAAGCCATTAAAAACTTCATAAAAACAATGGGAGGCCTTATGCCTCCACAGGGCCTTGTACCAGAATGTTACTGGGTCGAATCCACAGTTTATTTTATTGGAAAGAGAAAGTTTTGGAAACGGGCAACAATGCACAATTGCGAAAATTAAGTAGGATAACATATAAAATTTATTCGATTCTTTGAATCGTGACAACTGGGAACAGAGCTCAATGGAAATTAGCTTCACCCAATTGAAAATGTATTGTTCTTTGACTTTGAAATGCAAAATATAAATAATTATATGGGAAATGCTTGTCGTGGATGCCTGTCCCGTTATTCTTGTAAACAGCGAAGCAATTTCCCGAAATGGATTTCTAAAGGAACTTACCTGCAACCTTGTGATATCTTCAAGAACTATTGTCGGGTCTTCGAGGGAGTAAGCTAAGATGTCCATCCCGTTATCATGTTTCTCTAGAAACTGCTTGCAGTCTTGTCCTCTGAATGTCAATGTTGGCTTCGACAATTTTAACATCTCACAAAAGACCTAAGGTGACAAAGAAACAGGAGAATGGTCGCGTAGTGGAATAATTCTTTGGCCTAGAATATATTTTTCGGCACACCAAGAGACCACCTCCTTACAGTCAAAAACCTCAGGGACGCAGCCTGCACGAGTGATTCCAGAGGTCCAAATCACTTCGTTCTGGGTGGAATGGGATCAATAGTAAAAGTATGCCCTGGACCACTGGAAGTTTTGGTCCTCGTGTGCGAACATATTTACTGTATCTCCACAAAACTGTTGTTGACCTGCTGACATAAGTCTACAAGAACGTTTGTTTGCTCCAGATGATGAATGAAATGAAAATTTGGAAGGGATAATATAACCCTGCCCAAGTTTTGGTCCAAAGCGTGTGAATGGGAGATGTCCTTGAGACTTTCGTTGATTAATGACAATTTGGATAGCTGTTGCATGATGCGTTGTTAACATTAAAAACTAGTAATTGCATACATAGAAAATGAGAAGATGGCGGATATTGCAATCACCGATTAAGCATTGTAGATTTCTTGAGCCGCCCAACACGACGACGCGTGTTCGAGATGAACAATCGAAAAAAACAAAATAACTCTCTGCACATCTTGGTTTAGTGAGTAATAATGGGAGATCTCCTCGAGCGTTTCGCCCATTAATGACAATGTTGACGGTTCCTGCATGGTCAACTGTTAGCATGAAAGGTTTCTAATTGCATAGTAAGAAATTACGGAGGTCGCAGGCATGGGAAAAAAATAGCTACAAAATAGGGTTGCAAGGTACAACCGTTGAAGGTGAGGGCACAAGGGTCAAATTTTATATATCGAAACTTCTTGATTGCAATGCACGTAACAATGAAGAGGGTATGGTAGGACAACCGTAAGGACATGAATTTAGTGGGGATGGAAGGCAGTGAGAGATACTTTGAAACATTTATGAGCCGTGGTAGAGTGAAGAGCAGACGATGTCGGAATCTGGTAGTCAATTTGTTTATTGCACAGGGTGCGATGCCACCTGTTTCATACCTCTGTGTCTAGTTGTTACTACCAAGAGCTAATTTAGTATTTAAATAATTTTTTAGATATTGTTAGATACTTCATAGGGATTGACATCCGTAAACAATGGCAATCTCCACCCTGCTAGCCATGCATTCCATGTGTCAATTTGTATATCACGGAACTAGAAGCGCTGTTAGGAGGACACAGAACAATAGAAGTGCAATGTTGAGTCAGCCAGTCTACAGGTCCGCTTGTCAATTTCTATATCGCGGAATTTTGGGTGTTATTTGTAAGACACACAACAATGAAGGCCCAATTTTGAGCTCGCATGCCCGAGAACCTGCGATCCAAAATGTCGCTAGGTATGGAATGCGAAATCCGTACATGCTCTATAAGATATCATGTCCATAGTTTATAGTCCCATAATACACGGGAAGAAAAAAATGGAAAAAGGACGAAGTAGTTAGCAGTGGAATTGTAGATCACGAAAATTTTGAGTGGAATATGTGTATAACAGAACAAAAAGGAATAGAGTTCAATTGCGCCAACTCGGCAACCGTGGGCATAAAGTTCACTAAGTATGAAAAGGAACAACAGGTGGTCCAATTCACCATGCAAGGATATAGACGGAGATGAAATTGGCGCCAACCCGACAACCGTGGACATAAAATTGTCCAAGTATGGAAAGCAACAACAACTAGTCGGATTCGTCGTGTGAGTATATAGATGGAGATAAAGATATGTCAACCCACCAACGTTGGGGTTGCACATTTTGTGAACCCGACAATAGGAGGATCCAAAACAGGCTACGAAGGTGTCTGCAGAAGACGCGAGGCCCCGATGTTCTAATTGCATCGCTCCGAACATTTGAGTGCATAATCTGTAACACGAAAGAGCGGACAATGTCAGAATCCGGTAGTCAATTTGTATTCGGTAGTCTAGTTATATACTTAGTTGTGTCTATATGATTGCGGGTTCCAAAGTTGGTGTGTTGACATAGCTTCATCTCCATCTATATCCTCGCATGGCGAATTGGACCGCCCGCTGTTCCTTTTCGTGCTTAGGGAATTTTATGCTCGCGTTTGCCGAGTTGTTGCAATTCAACTCTTCTACTTCTTGTTCCGTCATCTACATGTACCACTCAAAATTTTCGTGATCTACAATTCCACTGTGAACTTTTCTGTCCTTTTTCCCTTATTTTCTTCCCGTGTATTATGGGACTATAAAATATGGACATGATATTTTATAGAGCATGTACGGATTCCAGATTCCATATCTAGCAACATTTTGGATCGCGGGTTCTTGGGTGGGTGGGCTCAAAATTGGGCCTCCATTGTTCTGTGCCCTACAAATAGCACCCATAATTCTGCGATATACAAATTGACAAGTGGACTGGCGGACTCAACATTGCACTTCTATTGTTCCGTGTCCTCCAAAAAACACTCCCAGTTTCGCAATATAGAAATTGACACACATAATGCAGGGCTGGGGGGGTGGAGATTGCCATTGTTTACGGATGCTAATCCCTATGAAGTATCTAAAATATTTTTTTGAATACTAAATTATCTCTTAGTAGTGACAACTGGACACAGAGGTACGAAACAGTTGGGATTGCACAAATTTTTAGTAGAAGATGTATATAAAAGAACAAAAAGGAATAGAGTTCAATTGTGCCAACATGACAACCGCGGGCATAAAATTCACTAAGTATGAAAAGGAACAGTGGGCGGTCCAATTCGCCATGCGAGGATATAGATGGAGATGAAATTGGTGCCAACCCGACAATTGTGGACATAAAATTGGCTAAGTATGGAAAGCAACAACGGTCGGTCGGATTCATCGTGTGATTATATAGATGGAGATAAACATATGTCAACCTGCCAACGCTGGGGTTGAACATTTCGTGAACCTGGAAACAGGAGGATCCAAAACAGGCTGCGAAGGTGTCTGCAGAAGACACGAGGCCTCGACGTTCTAATTGTATTGCTCCGAACATTTGAATGCATAATCTGTAACACGAAAGAGCGGATGATGTCAGAATCCAGTAGTCAATTTGTATATTGTGAAATTTTGGATCACGAGTTCTCGGGCATGCGGGCTCAAAATTGGGCCTCCTTTGTTCCATGCACTACAAATTTCACCTAGAATTCAGCGATATACAAATTGACAAGCGGACCCGCGGATTGGCAGACTCAACATTGCACTTCTATTGTTCCGTGGCCTCCAAAAAGTGCTCCCAGTTTCGCGATATAGAAATTGACACACGGAATGCAGGGCTGGCAGGCTGGAGATTGCCATTGTTTACAGATGCTAATCCCTATGAAGTATCTAATAGTATCTAAAAAATTATTTTGAATACTATATTAGCTCTTAGTAGTGACAACTAGACACAGAGGTACGAAACAGTTGGGATTGCACAAATTTTGAGTGGAAGATGTATATAACGGAACAAAAAGGAACATAGTTCAATTGCGCCAACTCGACAATGGTAGGCATAAAATTCACTAAGTACAAAAAGGAACAGCGGGCGGTCCAATTCGCCATGCGAGGATATATATGGAGATGAAATTGGTGCCAACCCGACAACCGTGGACATAAAATTGGCCAAGTATGGAAAGAAACAACGGTCGGTCAGATTCATCGTGTGATTATATAGATGGAGATAAAGATATGTCAACCTGCCAATGTTGGGGTTGCACATTTCGTGAACCCAACAATAGGAGGATCCAAAATAGGCTGCGAAGGTGTCTACAGAAGACGTGAGGCCCCGATGTTCTAATTGTATCGCTCCCAACATTTGAATGTGTAATCTGTAACATGGAAGAGAGGATGATGTCAGAATCTGGTAGTCAATTTGTATATTGCGGAGGGTGCAATCCCAACTGTTTCATACCTCTGTGTCTAGTTGTCACTACTAAGAGCTAATTTAGTGTTCAAAATAATTTTTTAGATACTGTTAGATACTTCATAGGGATTAACATCCGTAAACAATGGAAATCTCCTCCCCGCCATCCTTGGATTCCGTGTGTCAATTTCTATATTGCGAAACTGGGAGCATTGTTTGGAGGACACAAAATAATAGAAGTGCAATGTTGAGTCCGCCAGTCCGCAGATCCACTTGTCAATTTGTGTATCACGGAATTCTGGGTGCTATTTTTAGGGCACAGAACAATGGAGGCCCAATTTTGAGCTCGCCCGCCCGAGAACCCGTGATCCAAAATGTCGCTAGGTATGGAATGCAGAATCCATACATGCTCTATAAAATATCATGTCCATATTTTATAGTCCCATAATACACGGGAATAAAATAAGGGAAAAAGGACGGATAATTTCATAGTGGAATTGTAGATCATGGAAATTTTGAGTGGTAGATGTAGACGACGAAACAAGAAGCAACAGAGTTGAATTGCGCCAACTCGACAACCGCGGGCATAAAATTCACTAGGTATGAAAAGGAATAGCGGGTGGTCCAATTCACCATGCGAGGATATAGATGGATATGAATATATGTCAACACGCCAACGTTGGAACCCGCGATCATAGAAATGCGACAAAGTATATAACTAGAAATCGATAATACACATGAAGAAGATAAGGGAAAAGTATCTCGTCGAAGAACATCTAGTGTTTGATTATTAATGAAAATGCTTTCGAATCCCTGCTGATTTCTCACCAGCTAAGGAATAAATTGTAGATCACAGAAGTATCTTTCGTGCCACTGTGTCCACTTGTCACTAGTAAGAGCATTGTTGATGTATATTAGGAAGGACAGAAGTTGTTGGGGATGGAAAGAAGCAACAAATACTTTGAACGAAGTTAATGTATATGAGGAACCCGTGGTCGAATTGTAGATCACAAATGTTTTGAATGCAATATGTATATATCGAAACGATAAGCAACTGGGTTCACAAGCGCCGGCCCCGCAGCGGTGGCCATAAAATTGGCTATGGAAAGGAACAACGATTGGTTGGATCCGTCGTGTGAGGATATACATGGAGATGAAGACATGTTAGTCTGCCAACTCTGGAACTAGATACCATATAAAGGGCACTAAGTATATATCCATAAAGCAATAACGAGCGGAAAGAAGAAAAGGCCAGTTCGTATGCACCGATCCGACAACCGTAACCATAAAATTGCCTAGGTATGGAAAGGTACAACGATCGGTCGGATTCGTCATGTGAAGATACAAATGGAGATGAAGATATGCCAGTGCATGAACCCTGCAACCGCCCATCATAGAAAGATGACTAAGTATAAAACCAGAAAGCCATAATGGACGGGAAAAGCAAAAGGGGAAAAGAGATAAGTATATGACAGTCGAAAAAACCTTTTTTTTTCCCGTTTATTAATGGCTATGTTTTCAAACCCTGCTGGGTTCTCACTAGTAAAATCATTAACTGTAGATCACTGAAGTTGTTTGGCTGCAAGATTTATATGACAGAACATGGGACATAGGTGCTGGGTACTGCGAACCCGGGGCCTGGTGCCCATATAACTGCCTAAGTATTGGCCAAGAGAAAGGTTTGATATCTATTTCAATAGTATTCATACTAGTATCTATCAATGGAGAAAGTTTTCATATTTATTTGAATAATATTCATACTAATATATATTAATGGATTGTTTCAGTTACAAATTCAATTGATCTCCCAATTTGCAAGATGCTCTTCGGTTCGCAAATTTCGTTAAAAGCACGAAAATTTTGACTGCAAGATGTACATAGCGCAACAAGAAACATGAATTTGCATTGTGGTCTCAATGAGATAAACTCCTTATCATCTATTCATCTTGTATTTCTTGCAATGAAATGAGAAAACACTGGCTCTCCATAAACATCAATATCTAAATTAAATTAAATGCAATCAATATTTGGTGTGACTTAAGTAATTAAAGCATAAATTGTAGACTACGGAATTTCTTTGGCTACAAGATGTATATGATGGAATACAGAACATAGTTGTTTAATACCGCAAACCCAAACATAATTGCCTAAGTTTTTTGTATTTATTCCAATAGTACTGATATTAGTATATATGCACAGATATTATCAAATAGAAGAAGTTGCAATATATCCAACATACTGAACAGGAACATTACGTCAACAATTAAGCCGCTTATGAAAAAATATTCTTAAATGTAAAATGTAAAGAAAGAACATACCAGTCTTTATTTAGATTGAAGTAGTGGGCAACATAAAGTAAATCTTGTTGTTCATGTTTAACTACATAGGGGAAGAAGGTACAAAATACAATTAAAACAAATACCAGAAATTGGAAAATACTTAAATATGTACATTGATGAAGCTTCTTGACAATTTTCTTGACGTTCAAACTCTTTATTCGTAAAAAATGAGTTGAACATAAATTTTGGGTTTTGTACTTATCGGTGTTGCCAATTACATCTATCCCAGTTTTTTGAATACCTTGTCTCTTCCAGATATGGCCTACTTGCAATGAATTCTTATTCAACATTCCATTCTTTGTCAAGTATTAATTTCCCTCTACCATTGAAAAGTTGGGGTTTAAGGTGATTTCCTTCCAATGTTCCCTACCCTTGACATCCGATACAACTTAGAAATGTGATTCAGGCCGATTTCAAAGTGGACAGAGTCGTTTTATGTCATAACAGCTATGGCAAGGGAAAAAAATTCAAGTACGTAGTGACTGGTATTCTCCCTGTATTCGATCATTTGTTTGGTTGAAAATCCTACCTGAGGATTTGTATGTTGAACTTCTTTGATTTATTACAGTAGATTGGAAGAAATGTTCAACCCAGATGCAAAATGAAAATCTATTGAGGTACATAACTTCTTCAGGCAACAGAGGAACGACAAGTGCATCAAATGCTGCAGAACGCACCAACACAGGTCTGGTAAGTGTATCAAATGTTGAAGATGGCATCATAATATATCTTTCCTCATAGCGATGGAGGTGTGGCGGCTCACAGAAAGGTTTGGAATGTTCAGACGTGACGCCAAATATGTGGAGTCTGCAACTACATCCAGAGGAAACCAAACAAACTTTGACAAAGAACATGGCTTTCTGTCAAGTCGGTTACTAGACCCACATGTAGCTCATCAAACTTTGTAATAGAAAATTTTGTAGTGATAATGTGTCATTTTATCCACCCATACAATTTTTGTTACCTGCCTCTAGTTACATTCACAAATGGAGCAATATTTCGTGTCATTTACGAACATGACAGGCCATTTTGCAAGCCACTGTAAATGCGCCGCCCCTGAGGAAAACAAATTCTTCTGGGATCTGTACAATTCGATACACTTGCCAAATCTGTGTTGTTGGAAGAATATATATACTTAAACGAAGAACTATTTTGCATGCGACCTCAAAATCCATTACAATTCCCATCAAGAAAACAAAGAAGTTCAACAAACAAATCTCCAGGCAACCTTTTCAAGCAACCAAAGCATCGAACACAGTGAGAACACCAACCAGAACATACTTGTTATTTTTTTTTCGTCCTCTCTGATTTTCTCTTGTATAAAATAATTTTTTTTACTCAAACCTCACGTCACATAAAACCAGTCTCTCTTCTTTCATCTACCCCTCAATCGCATCTCTAATTTGTCTTGCATTTCCATGACCAAGAACATTAGAACAAAGGCACCCTAAAGCACAACTCTTTGATGATAGAGAGAAATGGAAATAAGTATTTAAAAGCAACCCTGGATGATCTTCTGTAGATTTTGTGTTGATTCGTTTTAATGACAAATGTTCTCGATATTTTCACTTATTAATGCCAATCTTTTCGAATATGTACGCTGAATAGTGACTAGCAGCACCTATTAAAATTCCCATATCCGAGCAGATTCTCAAATATGACATCTAAGATATGAACAATATTAAAGAGGGACATGAACTCAAGGCCTCTATGGGTGACACGTTCGTGAACTATGCTGAATATTTTAAGAAAACTAAAACTGCACAAT
>ML796064.1:188152-213855 GCA_009831015.1 Picea engelmannii
TATCTATATCTATATCTATATCTATATCTATATCTATATCTATATCTATATCTATATCTATATCTATATCTATATCTATATCTATATCTATATCTATATCTATATCTATATCTATATATATATATATATATATATATATATAATCTAGCATTTGGCATTACCATTCAAAAATAGAAGTTGCATAATGTATTAGTGACACTAGTGCTGAGGCCGTCAACAAAAGAAACCAGCCCCACCACCAAGTGTTAAAGTTCCAACTCTGGATGGGGTGCCACGTAGCTTAGGGGATGCCACACAACCCCCATGCAATCCAAGCTATTAATATGGTCGGTCGCCACCCCAAGCCTCATTCTTGGATGGAGGACAGACTTAAACACACTCAGAGGATGGAGGGACATCTCCCTTGCCTAGGTTTAATTGCACCCTTAATGAGCCATGCCAAAGGGATGGTGACAGGTACAGAAGGAGGATATGCAGTCATATCAACTTCTCAGATATTACTCCAAGTTGGCCATGGCTTGTTTCATTTTGTTTCTTTGCTGCATCGAAGCTCTGCTTTGCTTAGCTATCCGGCTCTGTGCGCTCTCAGCCTTAGTTTTCTCTAGCCTCCCAGTTCTGTTATGCTGCAGGAGCGAGGGAAACCCAAGAGGGGACCCTCTTGGTACTGTTACGTCGCAAGGAAAATATGCCTTCACGAATTAGAGAGAGCCTCCTTGACAACTTTGATTCATAGAACCTGTTAGCACTGAGAGTCACCCTCAGACTACAAGAGGATAAGCCCAGTACCCATCAAAATGTTTGTGGAGGTAGATTTATGAATGGAGGTCAAATGGACAAAACTTAGTACAAGAATGTTTTAACACAAAAAATGGACAAGCAATGTATAGGGAAATGAGGTCCTCATTAAATTCAGCTAGTGGTTTAAGGTTAAAGGTGGAAGACTTAGTGAGAAAGGTGGACAAGTCTGCCATGGGCATCCTACTTTCAAGCATCTTGGTGAAGAAAACATTAGGCACAAGAGCACTCTTGAACTTAAGCTTCAGACACTGAAATATATCACAGTTGCATAATAATCAAACTTCCATTACCATGCAACTACAACAACTTGTCTGGATCCTCCATGCACAAGAATTTCAGCATAAGAGGGAAAAAGGCAGCAAGGAAATTACTGAAACATGTCACAACAAAATTATAATCAACCCTACATTACAATACAACTACAACCCTCGTCTCGATCCTCCATGCACGAGTATTTCAACAAATATTTAAACAAGATGATGAAAGAAGCTGACTTCTATTAATGCGAAAGTCTCAGATCTCATACAAAACCAAAGAACAATTTTGTTAATCAAAATATTACAAAATAGGGAGCTCTTCTCAACCAGTTGACGACCTTAACAAAATCTTGAACTGATCTATTTATAATTGGATCAGTTCACAACTGCCAGGAGTGTGACTTGGCCATCCCATTCAAAGCTTTACGTCTGTGCATCCTTTTGTCAGACTGTGCGTGTATCCTTCTGTCAGACGAAAGCTCAGATCAACATGGGTCTGCAGGAAAAAACCATCCATTGTGGTACCTCGGGCTGACAGTTTTGTCTCCACGTCTAGGCCCTTCATTCCTTGTATTTATGGAGGGAGTTAAGGTCTGAATCACCAATCCTTCTTCATTAACTGCATTTTTTTTTCAGGATCACAACTAGGCTCAATGCCTAGGGGGCGACCACGTACTACTCTTGGATTTGACATTTTATAAGCACATGATAGCGAGGCTTTCAAATTTGTTTTGGACCCACACCACTTTTGAGCCCACAATTCACCACCTTTCGCCACGTAGCTCTTTCGCTATACCACAGTTTCGATTACGGGACCGCTCAAGGATTTTAACGCTCGAGCAAGTAACATCCCAGCAATGAAGTGTGGCCATTGATCTAGTCCCGATCCACGATCCGGGTGCCTCTACCAATTTAGTGCCAACTTTAGAAACTCTTTAATTATTCTTGGGGGAGGCCTTAATTTTGGTGCTAGTGAGCTTTGATGCTGAAAAAGAATATTTCCCGAAGAACGACTTCTCGAAGCTGACGTGGTGACCTGACGTCACTGTGATGATGTATCGTGGAAAGGAGGGTGACACACGTCACTTGGAAACATGCAGATGATTTTCCCAAAGGTGCTTGGACTGAGTGCCACGTGTCAGTGCCATATGGACAAGTGGCGAAAGAACTGAAACTCGCAATAGAAACAGTTCAGGAATTTGCAAACAAGGAAGGAGCAAGAACACCGAAGCTCTGGAGTCCAGAGCAGATCTAAACTGCTGGATCTGGGAGGACATGCGGTAGAGATCCATGCACTCCGTGGGAATGTGTTCCAGAGGAAACAAAAAGGAGAAGAGACAAAACTCCCAAAACCCGAAATGGTGAAGCAAATCATGACCGTCCGTTGGAGATGAACATCAGGGATGATTTCAAGGATGCAAATTTATTTTAAAATGTAGAAACCTTGGCGAATCTTACTAATCCTTCATATGCCAACTATAAATGTTTGGCGATATTTTTGTAAAAATATTCAAATTTCTAAGGATTTTATATAGTTTTAATAAAATTTTGACGATTTTTAAGGTAAAATAATTTTATCCTATAGAATTTGGGCGAATCATTTTTAAAATAGCAAATCTCATTTTTGAAAAAACCATGGAAAATTAGCCCATGAGCAAAATTTAGCCCCTAAAATCATCCATGATGAACATGCGGTAGAGATCTGCGTATGCCAAAGCGAGGGGATGGAGGAGCCATTGACCGATAGTTGTCCAGAGCACCAAAGAAATATAGAGCTGAAACCCTAGTCATTGATGGCCTAGACGCGCAACAAAGATCCGTGCATTCCGGGAAAAGAATTTCGGAGAAAATCGAGAGGAGAAGTGCCAAAACACCCGAAACCCAAACTCTGAATTAAATCATGCCAGTTTGAAGGAGAAGGAAACGTGACGCTTGATTTTTAATTTCGGGGCTTCTGTCTGGCACTAAAACTCACGAAAATTTATAATTCTAAATGTCCAAGGGTCGCAAATTCAAACTTCACAGGGGATCTCCGTCGTTGAAAATTGAACCTACATGTTTGCTTACTTCAAGCCCACAATAGACCAGTTTGAGTGTTGTGATTTGTGCTCATGGCTACTTCCTATGTAAACAAAGACTTGGATGACTTGTTTTGGGACCAGGCAACAAAATGACCAGTAATTCGAGACAAAACAATGATGAGTGCTCATCCTTCTTCAATAAAAACAAAAAATCTTCAGGCGGGGACTTGGCCAGGCAAGACACTAAGGGAAACCAAGTCATCAACAAAGGGGGAAAACAATTTTATCAGTTAGAGGGAAATATCTTAGGACTCAGTGGTGCAGAAGAGAGAGAGAGAAAGAGATGAGACAAGGGTACAGACTTAGGTATTAACAACAAACACATACGACCCTTGACAACTTCATGTGATAACAGAACCAAGGAGCCGAAGATGCCTCCAATGGCCAATGTGGAGGAGGAAATACTAAAGGAACCAATTTAGGTTCCACCAAACTCCCTCCTCTACATGGTCCCGAACCCCCAGGATAGACCTAGTACCAACCTTACAACAATAGATACAGAGGCAACAATGGAGGAGGCTACTTGCATTGTCCAAGAGGAAATCCCCTAGACAGTCCGCCTAACTGAGCCTCCTTTTCCCACCTCAGACAGTGGATGAGACTAGATCTCACCCAAATTTATTACTCCAGAGCACTTGGAGCTCATCTTTGAGATGAGGATATATATGATGGAGAAACTCCACTGACACACCCTCCTCAGTAGCATAATTGACATGCTATTGGATGCCTTCTCGAACACGCTGGTCAAACAGAGATGCCCGACCTGTGCACAACCTTTTGCATTCACTCCTCATGATGAAACTCCTCACGGTGGCTCTTCAGATGGCAGGTTCCAGTGTTCAAACAACCCTTCTAATGTTTAAAGTTTCTCATACCTCTGCACTCCATTTGCAAGGCAATGCCGTTTTTTTTCTTGTCTTCCTGCTTAGGATTTCTGTTCAGTTTGAATACTTAGTTTTTTGATGCATATCTATATATCACTATCATAAATCACTGTTGCCACTTTCTATGGTTTCCAACTATATGGCAGAACAAGTGGCGACTTCTACTTTTGGCTACAAGTATAAAAGGATGCCACCTATTTCAGTTTCCACTAGTTTGGCGGAACATGTGGCAAGTCTGTGAAACTGATAAGATTTGTACAATGACAAAGGTTTAGTCTAGTAATATCACTTTTTATTTACAAAAAAAAGTGTTAAAGTTCCAAAAAACTGTACCATAACAACTAGGGAGAGACACTATTAAACTAAAATAAATAGGCCTTAGTCTATGAACATACCAAAAGTGATGACTCTATGATATTACTATCCATACTAAAACTAGGAGGACCAAACCAAAAAAAGCCATGAGAATTTATTTACTAAGATAACTACTAGGAAAAGCATGCTTGGATGAATCTAGCCATTTTAGAACCATAACAACTTGAAGTAAATACTCTTCATTGCGCCTCTGTTGTGGATCTTCAGAGCTTGAGTCCAATATCCAATCCAACTTTTTCTCCATCAATTCTTGTCTAAACGTTTTTTCATCATTGTCTCAGCATAATGCCAAAATGAGGTCGTGCTAAACAATCGAGAATTCAGAAGGGGGCGGTGGTGGAATTTGGGAGCTAGAGGCATTGCCAGGGTTGGGAACGAGGAGAGTTGGGCTGGAGGATGAACGAGGAGAGAGGGTAGGTTTGGTATCTTTTGCAGTAGTGACAAGGAGAGGGGTTCCACGATCCATTACAAAATGGAAAGAGAAATCACAACTAGAACCAAGCAAGCGATAATCACTATGACTATGACCACAGAGACCAGAATAAATACCACCAGCATGTCTTGGTTCGCCTTGTTCTCGAGGCATGAAAACAACCCGAGGTATACAAAGAATAAGTCTGAGATGGAAAGGAGGAAAACTTGAAGCGTGGAAGAAAGACCAGAAGTGGAAAAAGATGGAAATGGAAGCTAGGATAGAGAAGAATGAAAACAATTTGGGGAAATAGATACCTGTGGAACCATCATAATCCAGATGTCAGTCATTAGAATGTTGTACTAGTTTATCATTTAACCCATCCCCTTCACAAGGAAGAGATCCATAGCTAGCTCTAGATGAAATAAAAGTCATAGGAGCAGTCAGGTCAAGATTAAATGTGCACTGGAAATCATCGAACTTGAGGAGGGTAGGGGAGGTCTCGACATGACCAGTGAGTTCAGTGGAAATCTATCATCATGTCACCCCATCTAGGGAAGAGTTCTCCTGCTGTGCTAATTTAGATCATTCCACAAATAATGGGTGACCATGGATGTGGGAAGCATTGCATATGAGGTCACGATCCTGAAGCTCAACCCTTGTGTTTGCCAACTTATCAGCCACTCAATTTGCCTCCATACATACATGGGAAGGAATCATAACATAAGTGGGAAGAATTAAGGATTTAAGAAGCTCAAGATTGCTTAGGAGTCTCCATCTAGGGGAAATTCTGGCAGGCTTCGAGCCATTTAGGAGTTTTGTAAACAAAGCCATAATGATTTGAGAATCCCCCTCTACTATTAGTTTGTGAAATCCGAGATGGATAGTTGTTTGAAGACCTTGAATAAGATCCCATAACTCCGCAACATTATTTGTTTCATTTTCCAGAATTCCATCAAGGGTAAGAAGAATAGTTCCATGATCATTCCTGAAAACCACCCCATATCCCGCAGGGTTTGGGTTGCCTTTAGAAGCATTGTCAAAGTTGAGTTTCATAAAACCTTCAGTGGGTCAGCTCCAAGAGGTAGGAATATTTGCAGAGGAGGGGGGGAAGATTGGGATGGAGGTAGGGATAGAGTTAGGAATTATGTTCTGACTGAGGAGGATCACCTTTTCATTCAAGTCACAGTTGATGTCTTCAAAAGTCCAGGATTGGATTGAGATTGTTTCCTGGATGTTTTCACGAATTTTGGACCAGACTTGGGATTCATAGTGAAGAGTTGATTGAAAGATCCTTTTGTTTCTCTCTTTCCATAGCTTCCATACTACAAACCCAAAGAGTAATTGCCATATGCTGTTAAGGAGTGGGTTCTTGAAGGCTTGATTTTTCCACCTTTCGTTTGTTGTTGTGACACTAATTGAATTTTGATCAGAAGTGCACATGGATTGTGCCACCTGGTCCCAGATTTGTGAGCTGAAAGAACATTGATTTAATAGATGTTCTATTGTTTCCTATTGATTATGAAAAAGCAAACATATGGAGAGACCTGTGAATCCTCTTTTTAAAATATTATCCCATGTGATAATTCGATTTTGGACCAACAACCAGAGGAAAGTACTCACCTTGGGCCAAGGGTTGGATTTCCAAATTTTGGTCCAGATCTCCTCTTTTTCCAGAAGGTGATGTTGGGATTTAATTTCATAAGATTATTTGATAGAAAAAACTCCCTCGACAGTGTGACCCCAACATAGAATATCAAGATCAGGATGGATGTGGATATTCTGTGTTTCCACCTCCTCTTTCCAAGGGGTTAAGTTACAATCAAGCGGAAAAACCAAGTCCTAATGACTAACTTTCCACTCTCTACAAAATGGATGAGAGGAGTTCTCCTTCCAAAAATTCGGTATCATTGGGAGTGCTCCATGTTGCATGTATTGGAGGATTTTTTGCATGTTGTCTTTGGATTGCAAAGGGGAAAATTGTTACCATGAATCAGTCCATAATAGTGCACTTTGACCATTTATTACCTCCTAGAATGCATGTTTTTGTACAAGAGTGTGATTAATCCAAACAAAATTCCAGATTAAGGAACCATGATGCGGATTGTTGAGTTGAATAAACCTATTTTCTTCAATCCCTGGAGCGTATTTGTGCCACCATAGTCTAGCTTAAAGATCTATTGGATGCGTCAGGCACCTCCACCGGATCTTGGATCCCGTAAAATCATTTAGAGTGCAAGGATCCTGTAAGTCAAGGCCACTTGAGAATTTAGGTTTGCATAGATTCTCCCATTTTAGAAGACCCCATTTTCTTGCTTCTTGAGTGCCTTGCCAGAGAAATTTTATTTGGATGGAGAGAATGGTTTTGAGAATAGATTTTGGAGCCGCAAAAGTGAAGAAAAGGTAGATAGGGATGGCTTGAAGAAATGATTTTAGAAGGGTAAGGTGACTTGCTAAATTAAGAGATATGAAAGTTTAGGAGTTGAGTCGATGATTCAAGAAGTTGATAAGGGGCTCCCAAGAGCTATTTCATATAGAATTATCAATAAGAGGGACGCCTAAATATTTTGATGGAAGGGAACTTTGAGGGTAACCAAGAATGTGGGAAAGATGGGTCTGGATTTCTTCAAGAGTATTAAAGAAGAAAATTTGTGACTTTCCCGAGTTGATGGAGATGTCGGAGGAAACACTAAAGTCATTGATGATTTTATGAATAGTATTGGATTCCCTAGCAGTAGTAGAGCCCATAATCATAGTATCATCTACGAATTGGTTGTGGGAGACAAGTGGATGAATGCCAGACAATTTGAGACCCTGGAGAGTTCCATTATCAATATGAGCTTCAATGTAACGACTAAGGCCCTCAACCATGATGACAAAAATGAAGGGAGAAAGGGGATATCCTTGTTGAATACCTCTGAAGGGGGTAAAGGTTTTAAACAAATCTCTATTTATAAGGATGGAAAAGTTTTTTATAGAGGTGAGCTTAAGGATCAAATTAACCCAGTCTATGTTGAAACCAAAAGTGATAAAGATATTTTTCATATATTTCCAGCTTATGGTATCAAAGGATTTTTAGAAGTCTAGTTTAATAATCATCCCAGGCGTACAAGAATATTTGAGAGAGTGTGTTTCCCATGAGCAAGGATAACACTATCTAAAATCTGTCTTCCTTCAACATATCCAGATTACTCCTTTGAAATGATAAAAGGAATAATTGGTTTGAGTCAGAGTGCTATTATCTTGGTGATGGGATTATAGATGACGTTGCAGAGGGCGATGTGTTTGAATTGCTTGGGATGAGAGACACACTCTTCTTTTGGTATGAGAGTTAGGAAAGTGGCATTGAGTACTGGGAGGAATTCACGGGAGTAGTGTGAGTCTTCTACTAATTGCAAAAATTCTTCCCAAACCATTGACCAACATTGATGAAAAAAGTATGTGGTGAAACTGTCTGGGCCTGGAGCTTTCCCAACCTGCATCTCCTTCATTTCTTGGTCCACTTCCTCAATAGAGATCAACCAAAGGAGAGCTACATTTTGATCTTCGTTGATGATGGCATAAATGTTCCTGATGATTTTATCTATGTCTATAGAGTGGTCTGGATAAGGCTCAATAAGTAGATTATTTTAGTAGTTGACAAGTTCCTGCTCTATGCCTTCATGATCCATGATAGATTGTCCTTGATCATTCTCCAACCTGGTGTTTCTGTTAATATGACATCGCTATATCATTGAGTGGTGGAAATTTTTATATTTTTCTCACACTCCTGAAGCCATTGCACCCTGGACTTTTGACGCCAAAGTGTTTCTTCTTGTGTGTATTGTTCCTCTAGCTATTTTCTGACAGAGTTTTCTTCAGTTTGGAGTTGTTCAGAGCAGTGATTTAATATGATTTATTTTTGTATTTCTCTCATCCTCTACTCTAGTTCCTTTTGTGCCTAAAAAATGTTCCCAAAAACCGTTTTGTTCCAAACTCTGAGATGTTGTTTGAATTTTTTCAATTTTTGTTGGAATATGTACATGAGAGTGTCGCGAGAGACCTCTGCATTTTTCCACCATGTGGGGGCATTCTCTTGGAAATTTGGGTGTGTTAACCAAAAAAATTCAAATATAAAAGGAATACTTTGGGGAGACCCTGCAGTGTCTAGCCAAAGTTGCATAGGCCAATGGTTAGATCCAGAGGCTAGTAAGATGTTGGCTTCCATTAAGAGTCCTTCTAGCATGAGAGACTCAGAGATGAGGAAGCAATCAAGTTTGCAAGATATTTTGTGGGAGCCAGATCTTCGATTGGACCAAGTGTAGATTCCTTTTCAAAAATCTAGATCAACCAGGTGGAGAGAATCAATCGTGTCTTGAAAGGATTCACTCTCTTTGTCTAAGCGGCTGTTACCACCCCTCTTTTCCTCCAAAGATTTGATGAGATTGAAGTTTCCCTCCAGGATCCATTTTTCCGTTTCCTTCTAGAATACCAAGGCGAGTGAGGCTTTCTAAAAATATCCCCTTCTCCTAGAGGTCCTACGACCCATAAACATTGGCCAACAACCCTATCTTGTTTGATCTGATGAGTCTGTAGGATGCTGAGAGTGTCCAATTAGTGGAGTAAAAGTATTCTATAATGACGATGGTTGGGTTCCATAGGATGGCTAAGCCCCCCATGACCCCTCTATAATCATTAAACATGAATTTTCTCTTCTTCCAACATTTGGAGAGAAGGTTCTCAACAACCTTTTTTGCACATTTCATCTCTTGTAACAATAATATGTTAGGATTCTCTGTCATGATGTTGTTTCGAAGGATCCTTTGCTTGGTCCTTCCATTGAGTCCCCTAATATTCCATGAGATGATATTCATGAGGAGTGAGTATTTGGGGGGGAAAAGAAGCTATCAGTTAGCTTATGAATTTGGCCAAAGTTAACCATGTAGTTTCCAATCTCCTGTATCAATTTTTGGGTTGATTTTCTTCCTCTTTCACAAAATTCTTCTGTTTGTTTGTGTGGATCTTTGTGCATGTCTGGGATAATTCCTAGCCCATTACCAGATTGGGAAGTCACTCCATCCATAGAGTTTAGGTAAACCTTGTGAACGTTTCTAAGTTATTCTAGGGGGAAGATTGTAATTACTTCTTACGATATGCCTCCTCTAATATTACCAGGTCAATCTCGGTTAGCTCCTGTTCATCCCATTCTATTTAAATTTCTCCTCCTTCCTCCAAAGTTAGATATTCTACCAATGGGGTTGTAGGTGGGTGGGGTGGATATGCTCAAGGATAGGCTCCAAGATTTATTTTTCTTTGGCTTTTTATTGGCTCTATTTTTACTAGGATGAGCATCATTTGGAAGGGTTTCTTTCGGTAGGGTATTGAGAATATCTAAAGAGTTTCTAGTTGAGGGTGCAGTGGAATGAAGGGGGGGGGTTCTTCTAATTCTGATGATGTCATCCTTGAACTGAGGTAAATCCATCTTTTGATTTATATTGAGAAGGAGAAGTGTGGTTAAGAGGAGCATTTAGGGGGCAATCTTAGAAGAGATTTCTATGCTCATGGAATTTACGACATCGAAAAGTAATGTGTTCATAATCTATTGTTTTCTCCCATTCAACATCTTTGTATTCTAGAGTTATTGTTCTGGGAAAAGTCTTAGAGATGTTCAAGAATTTTATTGAGCCAGAATTCCTAGAGGAGGGAGTATAATCTGATCTAGACCAGAGCACAAGTGAAGTCCTCTTACTTTGGGCTGAAGCATTTTGTTTAGAATCTAAGGTATAAACCTGCTAAGTTGTATAAATTTGATTGATTTTCAAATATTTTGTCCTTATATTCTAAGTTATGGAAGATAGTAATGAAGAATCCTTTGGAACCTAGTTGAAGGTCATAGTGCCCTTTGGGTTTCCACCAAGTATTGATCCATTTAATGAGATCCCTTTCAGAGGGACATAATCCTAAAAAATTTCCAATGAGGGCATGGTCCCTCATATATTGGGTTTGTGCACCAATTCTAACTAAACTAATCACATACCTGGGGGCTGTTGAAGCTTGAGGAGTGCATTTTCGAGGTTCCCAAGTTTGAGCCAGTTTTGGATGAGAGGAGTCGGCTTCCATCTCCATCCCTTTGTCCTTGTTGATTTCGTCTTGATAAATCTGATCTTTGAGGTGCATCAGCGGATCAAACGACGACGACACGCTTGAGGATCTGGCCGAGAATCTTGCTACCACATTGTAGTATGAGGGGGGCTTGCACCCCCTCATTGGAATCCATTTGATTTGATTTTGTTGCGCAGTTGGGAAGAAATCTAGCCGAGTAGAGAAGGGTTGTAGGTATTATAAATCTAGGGTCACAAATGCATCATAACCCTAACCAGAGCTGGGTTCCCCCGCATATTCAACAATTTTTCATAATCTTAATCTTTCCCTTGATTGATTCAAACAAATTTTAATGCATTATAAACAAAATAAAATGGTTTCACAGTTACATTCAGTATTAGAAGCATGTTGACCATTAAAGGGTTAATCAAATCTCATGTCTTCATTATTCTATAGTTCCTTATTAGATTTCCTACATACTTGTAAATTTTCTGGAAATTGGACATCCATCTACGGGCGTAGAGCATCATGCCTTTCATTCTTTCACCCCACCGTCTCGCTCGTCCATGATCTCGCTTGTACAAAGTCCCGTGACTTCAAAATTTTTACAAGTCCTTTTATTAAGTCTTACCACAACCGCGATCCCAATCCCTATCCTGATCCCGCTATCACACAACTTATTAACACATATATATTTTTACAACTCTCATTACCAATTATTACCTTTGCATCTTGTTATCCCTCCATCCCATGATCCCGATCATCCACTATCCCACTCATCCATATTCCCAATCATCTACCGCCCCGTGACACTAAAACACTTTACATCTTTTCCCATTCATGTTTCCCAACCTGCATTAAATGATTCTTTCTAGAAATTACTACCACTCATATGTTGTTAATACAATTATTAATTACAAAACTCTCGAGGCAACCATCCATAAATGTCAATACGAGTTATCATTTAAAATCCTTGAGTTAAGACCTATAGAGCGTGCTAAAACAAAACAAATGTTTTTTGATACTGGTAACTTGAAGAAATATTGTTAAGTTCATCACCTTGGGTAATATGTCACCTCGAAGAAAATAATAGTTTTGTGGAGACACCATAAATATTTTGGGATGGGAAGATCAAATACTTAAATGGTCACATGATTATAGGTACTACTCCGCATTACCACTTCTAGAGAATAATTTGAACATGATTTGGACATCCATAATCACATCAGCAGGGTGTGTGCCACATGTATACAAGTTCAAGGAATTGATCTTATGGTGTGTTGATAAATTCTATAAGGAAAGAAGAATCATTCAATTACAAGGGGAATCACCCATTTATTTATTCCCCTATATTTTTAAAAGAATGTTCAGACTCCCTGAACCAACCATGGTTTTCAAGGGTCTTGAAGTTGAGGATTTTCTTAAAACAAAAAAGGGAGGAACCAAACTCTTACAAAGCTAGCTTGAAGATACGACGATTATTTCTGAAAACTTCTCCCGTATTCATGTATGTTCACTAAAAAATCCTTACAGAGAAATGACATGGTTATTTGCTAGGATAACTAGACAGAAGTCCACAACTACTATTCCGAAGCTTGCTTTATATATACTCTATTTTTCAAATCATGAGAACACCATTTTTCGATTGGTCAAGGATTATTTCAAGTGAGTTATCTTTTCAACTTGGAAACTTTCACAAAAGTAAAAGGTTTTACATGTCTTCTTATTTTATTTTCGTCATGACATACTGTCACATGTTCAAGGGCCTACCCTTGGCCAAGAAGGTTAACTGTAAAATTGACCATGTACAAATGTGGTACCCTACACAAGGTGCACAATGATTTTGTCTCTTATTTCAAAAGATTAATTTATGGCCCTAATACATCAAGGTTATTTCTAGAGGTTGCATCCTTCTTAGCCAGGAAAGGAAGCTTCGAAGTTATGGATAATTTTAGTGTCATCAGACTTTATTGCCAACAAACCCACCAGACATCATCCCTTTTAGCATCACTTGCTTGCGCAGATGAAGTCTCACCCAAGGTATCTCTTGGGACTATGAGAACCGGGCTTCTGCAGTAGTAAGGGAAAGGGAGGAAAATGTTCGATTCATTCTTCCGTATTACATATATGCACTCGATTTGGTTCTATTCAATATTACTTACTTATGATTGAGATTCCTATACTCAACATATTTCCGATTATTACATAGATTCCTTATGGTCACAATCATGAACATTACACCATAATTAATCCATAAGACAAGTCTAATCTACGATGCATACAAATAGAATTCATAAGCACACATAGAAAGTCAGATAACATAAGATTCAATATCATCTCCGTAACCTCCTTTTAGTCATTCTTCTCACCAACAGACTATTACATTCATGACTCTAGAATTCAACATCTAAGAAAACCTAACATCACATAACTTACATGGAACTGAAACCTGACTGTAGTAGAGAGCCAAATCCTAATATCCCAACATGTTACATATTTATACAAAAATCTAGGGCTAAAAGCCCTAGTTTGTTCATCCTAAAAATACCCCACTACAATGCATGGCCAACTCAATTAATTGGTTGTTCGACAACTTTCTTCTTCTTTTCAACCTTTATGCTTCTTTTCTGTTGTTATTATATCTTTGGAATGTCGTGTTTTCATCCTTCTATCATGCTTTATTCTCTCGCTCTGTTGCTTTATTCTCTATCAACTTTATTCTTCTATCTATGAACTTTCTTCCTCCTGTGCATTTTCCTCCTTATGCGCATTGTCCTCATGGACACATCTTAGTTGCGCACATACTTTCCTCCCTGTATGCACTTTACCTATACTTAGGATTTTATCCCAAAACTGTATCCAAGCTGCCTGTCCAACAAGCTCTCAACACTCACTTGTGGCTCGTCCCGAGCCACTCAGGCATGTTGCCTGCTGTTCCATGTTGAAATGAATTTTTGAGAGGCAAACTTTGCTACCTCTACCTCTTTGATGACTGGGGCCTCTGTTGCTACTATCTCCTATGCCCCATGCATAGTCAAGTCTATAATTTTTTCTTCTGCCTCAACCGCTGCTTGCTTGACCTTACCTTACACAATGGACAATTCTCTAATTACCCTCACCGCTTCTTCCTGCAGTGGTCCTAGTCTCTGTTGAAGGACTCCCTCATTCTTTCCACTTCTACATATGCATGTCGCTGAGATAAAATGACTGACGTACGCTCCACTTGTGGTAGTGTAGCCGCCTTTTCTACTTCTTGGTGCGTAAGTTCTTTAACTTCTCTTAGCTTGGCCTCTACAACCTTCATCTTCGAGTCTCCTATAAATTCTATCCACACCTGCACACTGTCCTCACAGAGTTTTGCCCATTCTCCTTCTACTTTCTTAATCTTGGAAACTTCTGTCATTTCCATCCTCACATTACCTTTGCGCACCTCTGGTGGTGTTCCTGGTGTGCTCCTCAACTGTAATTCTTGGATCTTCTCCCTGAAGTCCTTAATGACTTCGGCAATCTTCAACAATTGCTCCTTGTTGAGTTTCTGGTGTGCTACATCCTAATAAGACTTAAAGTTTCCTCCTTCTCCCCCATGAAGGCCTCTTCCCACATGATATCGGCATAAGACCGGACAACGACATCAAGGGTCATGTTTCTCATGGAGAAGGCATCATGTCTATCAGGATGAATAATTATGTTAAGCCTCCTAGTCCTGTAATCGTCTTCTCTGTCGATAATCCACTATGGTTTCTTGAGACCGATACCATTTTCCTCCTCACCTGCCTATCGATAATCTAATGTGGTTTCTTGAGACTGATACCTGTCTTATCCCACATTAACTAACTTTTCCAATCCACCACTGTGGTTGATGAGTTGGTCCATCATTGCATCTTGATTACCAAATATGTCATGTGATTTTCCCATCGTACTGATGATATGTCACGATTTCTAGTGGATTTTACCGTTTAAGACTCAGACGATGCTTTTATGACATGTCACTCCCACTTAATAACCATAATTTATGTGCCTTAATGATTTTAACGGTCTTTTCATTTCCAAACTGCACACTGGTTCTTTGATGTTGTGTTTGTGTACTTCACAATCTATCTTGTCTGTGTCTTGTCTCTTAAATTGGCACAATGTTATTTTGATGTGTGATGATCATTCTTTCTGCACAAGTTCTCATGCCTTGGTGTTCGAGCACCCTTTTTATTTTTCCTATATCTAATTTTATTTTATTTTCTTCCTTTTTCTACTTTTTATTTGTTTTTCCTTGTTTTTCTTGCTACTATGGTACAACTACTATAATATAAGGGTTCTGGCGAAACCCAGATTACTGCGCAGACTGTCGGCCGTCTCTATAGAGTTTTAGTCGACTTCCTTTCACCATTCCTTCAAATACTTCTCCATTCAAGGTCTCCAACCATGCAACACCTGTATTTGTTACTTGTTGAATCACATAGGGTCCTAACCAGTGCATTCTAAACCTTCCTAGATGATGCATATACTTACTGTCATACAGTAGTACTAGATCTCCTACTTGAAATTTTTTATGTTTAATGTGTCGATCATGCCAAGCTTTCTCTCTTGCTTTATGAACCCGCTGATGCAATCTTGCAATGAACCATTCTTCCTCAAGATGTACTAACTATGCCGATCTCTCCTCTATTGCGCCAGTGTTCGATAACTCAGTGATTGCTACAATGCGTAGGCTAGGTAGAATGAAATCCATTGGCATCACTACTTCCTGCCCATAGAACAACCTGAAAGGTGTCTATCCCGCCAAATTATTACTTGGAGTCCTATAATCCCATAACATTGCATGAACTCTTAATTCCCAATCGTCTCTCCCTACATTGAAAATATTTGTTAAGGAGTTCTCCAAGATCTTATTAAAAGCTTCCACTGTTCCATTGGCGCGAGGGTGATATGATGTACTCTTTTGATGATGAATCCGGAACTCCTCAGTCAATGCTACAGTTGTTTTGTTTAGAAAGTTTGTACCTTTATCACTGAGTAATATGCATGGACATCCAAACCTTGTGACTACATTCTCGAATAGAAACTGCACAACAGTCTCCGTAGTACAATATGTAACTAGTGTTGCTTTTGCCCACGTTGTCACATACTCCGTCGCAATGATGATGTACCCTACCCATGATCTTCTTGATTATGGATTTATTGGTCCTACAAAGTCTATGGCCCAATTATCAAATGCTTGTGATGTAACATATGGATTTAAAGGCATTTCACCTCTCCTAGATGACTTTCCCATTCTTTGGCATACATTGCATGACTAAAATACTCCTTCACATCTTTGTGAATTGTAGGCCACCAAAGCCATGCGCACAAAATCTTCTGTACAGTTGTTGTCCCTGCATAATGTCCTCCAACAATTCCATCATAAGATTCTTCAAATATCATCGGCCTTTTGTGTTCTAGCACACAACGTCTCAGTATTCCATCCACACCCAACTTGTATAGACTCCTTGAAATCAACTGATAATTTGTTTCTTTCACTACCAATTACTTCTTCTGTGCTACTGTCATCTCGGAGGGAGCCATACTTGTACTTAGAAATTTCACAATGTTTGAGAAGTAATCATCCACCATCCTTACTATAAATAATTGTGCATATGGGAAAATATCATCTAAATTACTTGCATCTTCATCTGCCAATATGTGTGATAGATGATCTAGTCCTGCATTTAGCTTCCCTAGTTTTTCTACAACCTCAAAGTCATATTCATGAAATAATAATAGCCATCTGCATATTCTCCACCCCCAACATTGGCTTGTTTATTAAGTACTTTAATGTAGAATGGTCTGTATACATCTTGAAGTGAGACCCCAATAACTAATGCCTGGAATTCTATAGCACATAGACCATTTCCAATCCTTATCATTCTATGGTTTTATAATTCTTCTCTGCTTTAGACAACTTCCTACTTGAAAAAGTGATTGGATGATCTATGTCCCCTTCCCCTGGTTGTGTCAACATTGCGCCAAATGCTATGGATGATTCATCTACATGTACATGTAACTCTTTGTTCCACTCCGGAAATATCAAAATAACCACGGTTACCAGTTTATGTTTCAAAGTGTCCAACCCCTTTTGACAGTCCTCATTCCATTGAAACTTGGCTTCCTTCTTCAATAACTTTTCCATGGGTGTTGTGATATGTGCATATCCTTTGATAAATTTCCTGTAATAACCTATATGACCCAACATTTCCCTCAACTGTATGACTGATGTAGGGGGTTCTAAATCCATAATTACTATGATCTTGGCTGGATCTACTAGTAGTCCTTGTTTGCATACTACATGTCCCAACATAATTCCAAACGGTGCGCAAAAAATACACTTCTTTAAGTTCAACAAAATTTGACACTGTCTGCACCAATCTAACGTGATCCAAATAAATTCTTTATGATCCTTCAGTAGACTAAACACCTTCCAATCATCCAAGTTGGATTCTAGGAATTTATGGATGAACTCCTTGAATGCTGCAACCACTACCCTGGAAAACACTGCAGGGGCATTATTCAATCCAAATGACATAACTGTATACTGATAACTCCCCCACTCCATCACAAAAGTGGTCTTGTGTCTATCCTTCTACATGATTCTTATCTGATGGTACCCAGAGCATCCATCTATAAAATAATATGTTTTTTGGCCTTCTACGTTCTCCAGTACCTCATCCGTGAATGGTGTTGGGAATGGGTCATGTAAGCACGCATCATTCAAGTTCCTTAGATCCACGGAGATCCTAATTTCTACTATCTTCTTGTCCTACACCACCATTGGGATAATCCACTCAAATTATTCTACTAGTTCAATTATTCTCGTGTCCAACATCTTGTGTATTTCAATCTTGACCTTCTCCTTATACCTTGCGTTTAACCTATAAGGCCTCTATCACATTGGCTTGGCTCCTGGTTTCATTGGGATCTTCATCTCGCCTAAGTATCCTATTATTCCCTTTATCTATGAAAATTTCATTGGGAATAGGTCTTGGTATTCTCACAGTAAATATGCAATCTTCTCAACTGTCTCATTGTTCCAATAATCTCCTATCTGCACAAACTTGGAATTCTCTATCATCCAAATGTTTACCTTCCACATATTTATAGGTTGTGTATATGCTGTGGATTCAAGCTCTGGCCCTTCTACTGCTTGTTTTCTTTCTGTCTTAGGTACTTGTACATTCCTTGGATCCTGTTCATCATGCTCTTCCTTAGCTACATTATAGCACTCCAATAGCTCATGGACTATCATCTTGGCTCTGTGTGCATTTCATACTGGTACCACCTCCATCCTCTCTTCTTCTGAGAATATCTTCATTTGAATAGACTATAGCGCTACATCTATTGATGGAGATTCATGTTCAAATGTGAATGTGATTTTGAATCTCTTGACTAGTTCTTCCCGTCTTGTTGTCTCCTTGCGCATTTCCAATTCTAAATACCGGTTCTTTGGAATTGTGTCCAATGTATGTATAAATCTGTGTGTCCACTCTGTTTCCAGTACTGAACTCTATAATTCCCTGCATTGTTCCACATGACCCGCTGGGTCACTCTCTCCTATATACTTCTACACAATTTTTTCTTCCTCATATCCAAATCGTATCTACATTAGTTTATTGCACCATGACCAATGTTTCATTCCCTCTGTGTGTGCATCACACCATCTAGTTGGAGTCACCTTTAAGAAAAAATCAAGTGCCAACAACCTTTTTTGTTTAGGTACCTACAACTCAAATTATTTTACAAACCTACTTATCTCAGTTAATCCATCAAACCTGGGTGGATCACATAGCTCCATTCCAATCCAGCGCAAGGATCAGTTTATGCGTGCACATCGTCTAGTTGAAACTTCATGTGTCCTCTGCTGCCAATGCTCTAGACCTACTTTTGAATCTGATGCACATGAACTGATACTTCCCCAACTCAACACACCATCCACTATCGGGTTGACATAATCCTCCATATGCATAGTCAAGTTGTATAAGTTGTCAATGTCATTCCCTCTTGCTGGCTCTATGTATCTCTTTCCTTCTGATGGGTCCAAGGGTGCAGTAACTTTCAAATTGACAACCTCAAATATCATCTCCATCCTCTTCATGTTAATGCTTTCCTGGTTATTGAAAGCCCATTCTAGTCCCATCAATGTTGGATATGGTTGACTGTCATCCATGATCTCAATAAATTCAAAGTTTTCCATGTTGGATATGGTTGACTGTCATCCATGATCTTAATAACTTCAAAGTTTTCCGTGTTGCAAACCCCATATATGTTCACAAGTACTCCTGTCAATCACCCAATCGAGACTATTTTGTGATGAGTCGCGAGCCTTAACTGAACAGAAGACCATACTAGCTTGGGTTTTCCCATCATCTCCCATGTCTGCTTAGGTAACACATTCACCCCAGTCCCTAAGTCCAAGATAACATTATCCACATCATACTCTCCAATCTGCACACTGAATCTAAATTCTTCATTGGTTCTCTTCTTGCGTAGTACCTGATTTACCATTATTTGCGCGATAGGAGTTTCCCTTCCTCTTGTACAATGATCAATCATGTCATATAGTGTACTCAACGTAGTTTCATCCTTCATTATCTCTACACAACTCCTCAGGAATTCCGTTAGTGTGCCTACCTTTCCAATTGGCTTCTCTGACACAACGTGATCTTCTATACAAGGCGTAGATGATGTTGATGCTCCCCAATGTTGTTTGAGTAATTCTTTTCTTGTTCTCTTATATGTTTCCTTTTCTTGTTGTGGATCGAATGCTGGAATAGGCCCTGTTGAATTTCTTACCCACTGCTCAGTATGCTTTCCTTCATTTGTCATATCAGCCTCTGTTCTAGCTCCTCCACACGTATCAACAACTACTCTTGGTCCTTCATTGTGTCTTTTCACTGATATCTTCTACACATTCTGATTCAGATTCTGGTTCGGGTTTCCTATGGCCTACCACTTCACAACTAGTTGGCGACAACTTTCTGTCGAGTGATCCAATGCTCTGCAATATGTGCACGTTGTACATTGATTTTGGAAGTCGCGGGCCAAGTGTCCAGGTTGATTATAGTTATAAAATATAATTGGTCCTCGTTCTCCTCTACCAAAATTCCCTCTACTTTATCCTCTATGAAAGTTTTCTCTGTTCCCTTGATTGAAACCTCTCTCATTGTTATATTGCAGACCAACCCCTTCTGCTGCAACATTCTCTTATTGGATCATGTATATATCTGATGTGCACTCCCTCATTAAGTTGAATGCGTGACAATCCTTCTCTTCATGTCCTACAGACTTGAAAAAATTGCAAAACAAGTTCTTTGGTGTACTTTGGTACTTCTATAGCAATGGACACTCAGTGAGATGATGGACCAATTTATTACATATTTCACAGTATCCCCCTGGTAATGGATTCGATGCTCTAGCTTCCAAATATTGCACAAAGGATGGGCATTCATCTTTGTGATAGCCTTCAGTCCCGTACTTGGTACAAAAAAATTGTTCTCGTTTCTCCTTCCCTTTTGTAAGATCATCCATTTGAATTGTCAACACAACCAACCGTGTCTGAACTTGTGCCATTCCTCCATTATCTCCTACCAGAGATGACTCTAATTTCATTGCAATTTCCAGGGCCTCAGGCTACGACATAACCTTCTGTTGAATCAATGGTCTGCAAATGTGTGGTACAAGTCTTGCAATAAACCACTCTCATTGTTGTTGACATGGGATTTGGAAAGTTAGTCTCCCCATCACATCCTTAAATCTCTTATTGAAATCTCATACCGACTCATTTTGTACCTGTTTGATCTCCTTTCATTTTGTGATGTACTGCGACTCTGACTTTGGATTTTTGAAATCCTTTAGTATTACTTGCTTTATTTCTGCCAAATTTCTTGCATGTCTTATAGGCATGATACTCTAAAACTTCATATACCATACTATCACATGACCTCTAAATGTTGTCTTTAACTGCACAATCTTCACAAATTCATCTTGTACGTTCTTAGTGGCCCAAATTGTTTCGCAGACAAACATATGTTGTTCTAGATCTTTTGATCCCACTCCCTAGAAATCAAGAAGTCTAAGAGTATTATCTACCCATGCCATGTTGCTTTGTGTATTCCCTCCTCTTGGTGATGCTGGTTGACTCTGATTCTGAATATGTGTGCTACTTCTATTTCTCTGACGGCTACTACTCTGTCCTACTTGGCTAACTATGATGGATTTTGAAAAATCTTCAATTGTTATCTCTGATTGTGATGATGTACACAAGGTTGTGGATTTGACACAAGATCATGTCTGAGTAGGACTTACTGGTTCTTCCATCATTGGAATGGACTAAATCTCCTCTTATCCTGCTCCTATATATGGTATCTTCATGATTTAGACTAGTGCATAAGGCTCTCTCCCCTTTGTATCACTATGCAAATATCCTTTCTCAGCCCTAGTCTTTTGCCTCTTGTACATCCTTCCTCTGCGTAGCTCTCCAAACTCGTATCATTCCTGTGATATACCATCTTCTTTCATCATTAGTTCCTCTCTTCCTTTTTCACCGCTTTCTCCATTCTCTTAGTCGATCCTCTTGTAATCCTCCATCTTCCCTATGTGTGTGAACCCCTTTTGCCGTTGGATGCCATGATCATCAATTGCTTTTCACACAATAACATATTTATTCACTTTCCTAATGATTTCAAGAACCTCTCGTGCAAACCTTTGAAAAAATCCCTTTCTGCAACATTGTATGATTGTATGCAATCTACTGCAAACTTTGTAATATATCCTCCTAATATGCTATCCAACAAAAAGTCAACTACTCGAGTAGTTGGGTTAGTTACAACATTCAACTGTCTTACCAATTTAGGAGTCCAATTCCTCGACGTTATTTCCCTTAACTTTCCAGTTTTCTCTACTAACCTTTCTAGTCACTCTGTCAGAATATTTGGGAACTTTCCAAAGAAAATTTCATGAAGATCTGTGTACACATACCTCTACAACCATTGCTTTTCACTCATCCAAGGATTCAAGCTCTCTTTTCATGCAAACTCCCATTCCTGTATTTCCAACCATTCTATGATCTCCTTCTTAGTTGACCACCAAAACATTCCCTTCATCACAAATTCCTGATCCTGACAACATAACCATTTGTTGATGCTCTTCTTTGCATGGGTTGTAAGTCCCTAGGGCCAGTTTATCTATGACCAACAAACCCACGAGACACTGGCCCTTTTGACATCACCTGCTTGCATAGATGAAGTCTCACCCGAGGTATCTATTGGTACCACGAGAAACATGCTTCTGTAGTAGTAAGGGAAAGGGAGGCAAATGTTTGGTTCATTCTTCCTTATTACATCTATGTGCGTGATTCAATTATATTCAATATTACTTACTTATGATTCAGATTCCTATACTCAACATATTTCTGATTATTACATAGATTTGTTATGGTCACAGTCATGAAAATTACACCATAATTAATCCATAAGACAAGTCTATTCTACGAGGCATAAAAATAGATTTCATAAGCACACAGAGAAATTCAGACAACACAAGATTCGGTAGCATCTCAGTAACCTCCTTTTATTCATTCTTCTCATCAACATACTGTTACATTCACGACTCTAGAATTCAACATCTAATAGAACATAACATCACATAATTTACATGGAACTAAAACCCAACCGTAGTGGAGAGCCAAATCTTAATCTCCCAACCTGTTACATATTTATACAAAAATATAGGGCTAAAAACCCTAGTCTATTCATCCCAAAAATACCCCATTACAATGCATGGCCAGCTCAATTACGACGACTTTCTTCTTCTTTTCAACTTGCATGCTGCTTTTCTGTCGTTCTTCTATATTTGGAATGCCATGCTGCCATCATTTTATCATGCTTTATTCTCTCGCTCTCTTGCTTGATTCTCTATCGACTTTATTCTTTTGTCTATGCATTGTCTTCCTCCTGCACACTTTCCTCCTCTACGCACTCTCCTCCTAGATGCGTCTTAGTTGTGCACATACTTTCCTCCCTCTGCGCACTTTCCCTATGCTTAGGATTTTCTCCCAAAAATGTATCCAGAATGCTTGTCCAACAATGGTCATTTTCATAATTTCCCATATTCTTTACTTCTCATTTAGAAATCATCCAGCTCTTGTCTTTTCAGGTATTGAAAAATCATATCCGATTTCTAATTGTTTTTCTCTTCTCTTCCAAGTCCAATGCTTCCTTTTAAAGGTCCACACATGCCCAATCCTATTCCATTTGGCCAAACGCCTTATATATATATTTTTTGAATGGGGAAATCATTAACTAATTGAGCACATAATCACATGACACATGGTCATGTTATCCGACTATTACCACTATAATCCCAGGCATGCCAACACGACCCCTCTCACGAAACACAAGGCTAGTCAAGGGTTTTGAACCAGTGACTTCACATAACAGAGTGCCTTAACAACACACTCCATCATCGATTGTTCTCCACCCTGGGGGCCAAGCTCCTTTTATCTTATTGAACACTTTACATTTCATTTATAAAACCAGATATTTATTTTTTGAGTTCCATAGATAACTATTTCAGGGCATAACTTTAATGATTTCTTAGACTTTGTGATTTTTGAGTATTTGATTTTTGGATTGTGCTCATCATAATATTTTTTTAGTTTTAAATGAAAAACTCATCTAAAGTTCTCTACATTGTGGCCTTATGTCTTTTTTGTCTTATGATATGAGAAATCTTGCCTATATTGTGATGGATGTGAGAAACATGATAATATTATATGTTATTTCTTTTATCTTTGTATATTATTGTAAGAAATTGTATTTATTCCTTGAATAAGTTCCCAATCCCTTTCTCATGAAATTTTCCTTTTTTGTTATTATACTCTTTTGTTAAAACTGTATTTTCATAATATAAGTGTAGAGGAGCACCACCTCTTTAAAAACGTAAGGGGATTTGTCCTCATGTTGTTGTTGAAATATTAAACAATCTTAAAAATCAAAATTTTTTGCAACCGTACTAGGGATAATAAAAGGTTTGTTTCATAGAACAAACATTCAATGACTCAACCAGAACTGAATCAACCTCAATTACAAGTGGGACTCATAAACTAAGGAAGTATTTTGGATCAATTGTATAATTTGGTGATAACAACAACAACAAAAAATCGAGAAGACCTTCAAAGGTCCTGAGAATCTCTTGCTCGTGAAGAAGAAATAATAAGTGCTTAGGGACAAAGAAGATTGCAATAAAGCTTCGAGAAGCTGGAATCTTATAAAGGTCCATTAACGAGAAGTATACGTAAGAAAATTTTAATTAATGAAGTTGGACAAATTTCAAAATCAGAGACAAGTGAGATATTAATCTTTGGTGATTGAGAAGAAAGAACTGAAGTTCCCAATGATAGAGAACGAAATGAAGGACAAATATTTCCAAGAAGAAGGGCCAGGTCTAGCCCACTTAATTTACGTGGAGAACAACACACATTGTCAACCCTGCCTCAAGGAATTTTACATATCTTTTCAGGTGATGGGATCATGGATCCAAAAATATATATGGATCAATTTCTAGGTGTCTGTGATATTCATTTGATTGAACATGATGATGTGACGATCAGAGTTTTTTTGAAAACCTTGATAGGTCCAACTTATGAATGATATATTTCTCTCCCACCTCAATCAATTATCTCATTTGATGATTTAGAAATCATGTTCATGACTATGTATGCACCTCCTATTACATATCATACTTTGCTTACTCAGTTTACCCAAATCCACCTAAAAAAAGGAGAAAATATCAAGGATTTCAATTTGCAATTCTTTAAAACTTTGAATCAAATCCCAGAATCCCAACACCTAAATAATCCTGTCATATTAAGATGTTATAAGAATTCAATGCCTTCAAATGTGAATTATGCAATTAGAGCTTCACAAATAAATGATCTACATGAAACAGGCTAGAAGGCAACATAAATGGAAGAATATATGTTAGATACCAATGCTGATCCCAAGATCATTCATGGAAAAGTACAAAGACAAATGACGAGTCTGTCTATATCACCTCAAGGAACATCTACTTCAAGAAATTATGAGAATTAGGAATGCTGGAAATTCTAGGATATCGAAGAACTCAGGGAGAAGTATATTGAGTCGAACCCACGTGGAATCTCCATGGCCTCGACCAATGAACACTTGAGGAACTTGGGAGAGGTATAATTTCCATCTCTAAGCTCAGTTTTGAGCATGGAGACCGTGGCTGAAAAGATATGGATGAGTTGAATGGGATAGAGACCCTGAATGGAGTGTTTGAGATAGTTAAGGAAATTGTTTTTATGATGCCCCACCCCTTAAAAGAGCACCTAGGGGTTGGATGTGTTACAAATTGGTATCAGAGCATGACAAAAACACTTGGCCTGCTTGGGCCCATGCACGAGTCACATAAAGAGGAAAAGTGAGAAGGGTAAAGCCCTATGGATGCTGAGGTAAGAAGTTTTTCTTGCTAGCTATTGTGACATAAAAATTAAAGTGACCTTGATTGGTTATTGCCATAAGAGAAGGCAACATCAATCTGATATATGACTGTGAGATTAGTCTTGGAAGTGACTGA
The DNA here is from genome assembly GCA_009831015.1 of Picea engelmannii. Taxonomy (NCBI): domain Eukaryota; kingdom Viridiplantae; phylum Streptophyta; class Pinopsida; order Pinales; family Pinaceae; genus Picea; species Picea engelmannii. The sequence goes on from ML796064.1 coordinate 213,663, forward strand.
ATATCAAACTAAAGGACACTAATGATAAAACTAAACTATTAGAGTGAATGCATGAGGTAAAAAGGTGCAAGAGATGCACCTACATATACACAAATGTGTATATATGATCATAAGGATGATTGGAAGATCCTTGGGAAAAGGATATAGAAGCCTGATATGTCCATGTGTGTGAATGACATGGAAAAGGTGCAAG
>ML796065.1:31820-47694 GCA_009831015.1 Picea engelmannii
GAATATGGTCTAAAGGACAATCTTTTAATGCATGTTTCTTCCTACACTTAGCACAAAAGATGGATAATACTTGATCTTGTTCCTCTTGTTTCTTTTTAGCTTTCAATGTGTTAATTTGTGAACCAAGTGTGTTCATGATATCAATTTTAAATTTCTCAAACAGATGCCCTAATTCTGATTTAGTAATACCATTTGAAATTGATTTGGTTGCCTTTGTCACAGTATCTCTTTGTCCTTGTCCTCTTTTAGCTTTTCCCCTTGAGTACTTCTTACATAATTCCACAATTTTTTGGAAAGGTAAGTGAGAAATATCCTCTGTCCCCAGTAAATTAAGAGCATCCAAATTTTCATCCAAAATCCCCTTCAAAAAGATAGTACAGATGACATCCAAAGGAAGATTAGATTGCTTAGATTTGTGCACATTATAGAGAATTTTTTCTAGATATTCCTCTAAGCTTTCATCTTCACTTTGAGACATTTTAAAGATATCTTCTTTAGGGTCTTTGGACTTACAATAGGGATGATATTTAGCAAGACATTTCTTTTTCATGTCATCCCAGTATACTATGGTTGCTTCTCCCAACCCCATGAACCATTTCAATGCATATCCTTTCAAAGTTGTAGGAAATAAACGAAGTTTTTGAACATCATTGGTATATCCATATGTTTGACAAACAATACCAAATTCAAACATGAAAGCATCAGGGTCTTCAGTAGACATACCAAAGAAGTTTGGAAGAACATAAGGAGGAATATTCTTCATTTTTACTTCATCTCCTAAGAGGGTTGGTGTATCAACAATTGGAAATGCAAATGTAGTATGTTCTTCTCCTCCCTCTTCATCATTTCCTCCTCCTTGTGTTTCTTCTCGATGTGATTCTCTGTCCTCTCGTTATTTCCTTTCTCTTTCTTCATTTATTTTCCTTTCTAATTCCCTTTCCATTCTCTCCCTTTCTTGTCTATCAGCTTCTGACATTGCAAATAAGTTTTCTGCAGTATAATAAGATATTTCTGTTGGAAAAAGAGGTTGTCCTATTTGTTCAAAAATAGGTTGTTTTTCTTCTTTTTGCTTTCCTACAGAAGATGTTTCTGATTGTTTTTGTTTCTTCTTTACCTCATGAACCAATAGAATTTGTCTTTCTATGATAGTTAACCTTTGTCCTGAACATTGTTTTTCTTCTAATTCTTCCATAGTGATTTTTCCAGCAGTTGGTGTAATAGATTTGTATTTCTCAGTTGTAGATGTTCCTGCTCCTACAGATGGTTGATTAGTTTTTGGGGGGTTTTGGTTAAAAAATATACCTTTATCATCCCTACATTTAGACATAAAGAAACATAACTAAAATTAATTTTGTTCTGTATTTATTTTTTTTTCTATTTTTAAAAAGAAAAATCTGCCTATGAGTTTTCTAAGCCTATCTCTAAATGTGCCTCCCCGACAACGGCGCCAAAATGTTAGGCTCCAACCTACTGATGTAAATTAGAGTGCAATTGATTGTCAATCCGATGTTTGTAAGACTTAGAGGCACATCCAAAATATATGGATTTAGAGATAACTTTTGTTCTTTCGATGGAAATAAATCGAAGCTAATCTAAGTGCTGAGTATGAAAGGAAATTCTAATCTTCTTTACAAAAGGTGTATTCATATATCTCTTACCATTAATCAACAATTATAGTAGAAAAACATTCAACTAGTTTAAAGTATTCAAAACAGTAAGCATTCAAACTAAACTAGAAGCTTATAAATGTCTGAAAAGGCTAAACTCTTTTACAAGAGATACATTCTTTGCTTTCCCACATTCATCAGCCATATAACTTGATCAAATAAAATGCAACAATTTTATCTACAACATAATGTAAACTGAACTAAAGCTCATACCAAAATTTGCTTGAAAAGAATGAAAAAGGAGAAGTGTACTAGCTTGGCAAAGGGGGCCCTCCAGTGCTTCACTTGTACACCTAAGTCGTCTCAGCTAAAAAGGAACTTCCAGCAGCATTCACATAATCATCTCATAGACATCATCAAGAAAAAAACACAAAACTGATCTCAAGACTGCAAATTCAAAGTTTTCTTCATTAACATAAGGGTTGTCATACTAGTCCATGTCTTGGACTATTTATACAAGAGTTTTGAAACTGATAATGCTAAGAAACCTCCTAAAGTTAATGATCAGATCCATAAAATATGCTAGGAAGGTCGAATACCCCCTTCAGATCCATAAAATATGAACAAATCCCAAGAAAATATAAAATTGTCCGTGATTTTATGCTAAAACAGGGTATTTTATGCTAAAACAAGGTATTTTATGCTGAAGTGGCCCTATTTGACCAGCGTTGACCAGACACTTGGAGATATCAGATCTTGAAGCTGATAGGTATTCATCCATCCTTGTACATCAAGAATCATGACCCATGTCTCAGATTTCGCCCAACTGTCCTGCAAGTACACGAACCTAGGAGCAATTACAGGATTTAGTCAAATCCTGTAATTTCTGATAAATTTTTAATTTTAATGCCAAAAATTTGAAAATTCAATTCTTAAGCTAAGGAATGATAAATGTACCTTGCATAAGCTATTTTGTGGAAAATATGGAATACTATGAAGGCAAAATGGATGGTTTTGGAGGCAAAAATATAGTTTATGGAGTGGAAGGAAGCATAAAAATGTACTCAACAATGGTATCATTGATTGGCACAACAACTCCAAGATTTTGAGGCCGCATGTATATCCAGAGAAATATAATATGCCCAACATGCATTTACAATAGTCAAATGGCTCAAAATTAGTGTTTATATAATAAAGTAGGATGCATGTTTCTTGGGATGTTTACTTATGCATTTTGTTGTTGCTCTTGTTGATTGCAATCGCTCCTTCATTATAGACAAAGTATTGAGAAAGAATTGTTCCAAATAGGAGTTCAAAGGCCAAGTATGACTTTCATACCTGTAGAAGATGTTTCCAAAACTTGATTCCTGTTGAATATTTCTAGTAAAGAAAGCAGAATTTCTTGTAGAAGATTTAAGGCCTGAGTTGGGGATTAGTTGAAGATCCTAATTGATATTTTTTGACAGAAAATATCATCCATAGAAGGAGAGCATCTTCAACACCCCTTAACAGAATTATAAGTAGGATTCAATAGTTATGGAATATCTCAATTTTGGTGTTGTAGTGAGTGAGGTAGGGGTATGCGTCCCTACAGGAGGTCTTACATTTGTTGATCACCATTATGGAGAAGAAATGGAGAGGAAATGTGGCATCTTCAATCGATACACTTGCTACAAATTCTCAAACTTAGAGTAATATTTGACCTAGCACCTACAAAAGTTGATCAAATAAAGATGAGGTAGGGAATCTTGGTCAAGAAAGCATCAAACAACAGTTGGAAGGCCCTATCATCTTATGAAGAGTATGAGTGGTTGGATATGTATAATAAATGGGTGAATCAATTTTTGTGGGGGCATATAAATGACAAGGCAAGGCAAGACATGTCAAGGAAATTCATGGCATGCCAAGGCAAGGCATGGCATGTCAAGTCAAGGCATGTCAAGGAAAAGCAAGGCATGGCAAGGCAAGGCAAGGCATGTCAAGGAAAGGCATGGCATGTCAAGGCAAGGCATATCAAGGTAAGGTAAGACATGTCAGGGAAAGGAATGAAAAGGAAAGGTAAGGCAAGGCATGACATATCAAGGAAAAACATGGCATGTCAAGGTAAGGCAATGCATGGAAAGGCACGAAAAGGCATGGCATGTCAATGTAAGGCAAGGCAAGTCATGGTAAGGCACGACAATGCATGGAAAAGCATGGCAAGGAAAGACAAGGCATGTCATGTCAAGGCAAGACATGGATTGTCAAGGCAAGGCAAGGAAAGGCTAGGCATGGGATGTCAAGGCAAGGCAAGGCATGACATGTCAAGGCAAGGCATGGCATGTCAAGAAAATTCATGGCATGTCAAGGTAATCCATGTCAAGGAAAGGCATTGCAAGGCAATGCATAGAAAGACATGACAACACATGACATGTCAAGGCAAGGCATGACATGTCAAGTCAAGGCAAGGAAAGGAAAGGAATGTCAAGGAAAGGCATGGCATGTCAAGGCAAGGCAAGGGAATGCATGTCAAGGCATGGCATTGCAATACAATTCATGATAAGGCACGACAATGTATGGGAAAACATGGCAAGGAAAGACAAGGCATGGCATGTCATGGAAAGGCATGGCATGGCATGTCAAAGAAAGGCAATGCATGACATGTCAAGGAAAGGAAATGCATGGCATGCCAAGGAAAGGTATGACAAGGCAAGGAAAGGGAATGCATGGCAAGGAAAGGCATGGAAAGGCAAGGCATGGCAAGGTAAGACAAGGCATGGCATGTCAAGGCAAGGTATGGCATGTCAAGGTAAGGCAATGCATAGAAAGGCACAACAAGGCATGGCATGTCAAGGCAAGGGATGACAATGTAAGGCATGGCATGTAAAGGCAAGGCATGTCATGTCAAGGTAAGGCAAGACATGTAAAGGCAAGCATGGCATGTCAAGTCAAGGCAAGGCATGTCAATGCAAGGGATCCGAAAAGATCTTTTAAGACAATGGTTGAGTTTTAAAACATGAGTTCATTAACCAGTTAGGAATTGAAGAAAGAGGAAGAAATTAATCATATATCATGGCATCCATAAGAAGAAATGAAGATATAAAAGTGAGCACAAAGAATCAACAAACCATAACAACAAAGTTTTTAACGGAGGTCGGCAAGATTGCCTACATCTCCGGGACTTTGTCTTAGTGGGCGAGGCTTTCTTATTTTTCTTCAATGCTGCAAAAGTACATCAGAAAACTGTTATTTGGATTACAATCTGGTTTGGATGTATTCTTCTCGACCTCAAGAACCCAACACAACTGACGACACTAAAAACGGTTGAGTGAAGCTCCCAGAATTGGCCCGCAAAGTTCCCCTCCTCAATGGCTTCCCTGCATAAAAATGAATTTGGCTTCACAATTATACAACATTTCTCCTCCTCTGAACATCTCTAAGGCTTCCAAGAACCCCTGGTTTATATAGATTTGAAGTGGGCATCATCCTCCCAAGATCTAGCCTCAAATCGGGCTCCAGATCTCCCAAAAACAGGCTGAATCAACATCAAATCCTATAATATAAAGTTTAAAACCCAAAAATTGGGAAAATAGGTGCTAGCCCCTATCTTCGGGCTCCAGGTCACATACGCCCTTCGATGTGGCCAAGGTCTGGTCTGGCGCGGTCTGGCTCCTCCGATTGTGGCTCCTGGTCCCATGGCTATAACCCATGTGGCCAAGCCCTACAACTCCAACACACACATGTATCGTTGCTAGATCCTGGTTGTTAGCCCCTAGTCGGCCAGGGCTGGTCTCAACCGATCGAGGCTTATCATCTTTCATCATTCACATCTACATAATGTTTGTTGAATCTCTCTTGAAATTTCATGGACCGTCTTCCAACATGCCCATCACCAATGTCATCCACTAATGCCACCCACTTTCCTCTCATTGATTTAGTAGGTCTATGTCATCCACGTCCTCTGTCCATGGCCTCCTCCGGATCCTGTGATACGAAAAAATGAAAATAGTCACATAACATCTATAAATAATACCATTGCCAATACCATTACATACCATTGCATGGGTGTTCACCTCTTCTAATTTTTGAAGTGCATTGTGTCCTTGTATTCCTTCGAGATTGAAGAGAGGTCACAAGGGGAGGGTTCATTTGATGGGATTGATTCCACAAGAGGGGGGAGACGAGACTACTTCTAGAGGTAGGTCTAAATGGGCCAAGATTATCCTAGCCAACAATTCCAAATATCACCACTACTCAATAAACTCCAAGTGATTACTATGGTATATCCCCATGAACGCTTCTACCTGTTTCTCCCATATCAACTGTGTAAGTGTTCCTAGTGCAATTTTTATTTTTAATGGGCCTCTCAAACTCATATTTGCACCTATTTTAGCAAATGATCGATTATACTACATCGTGCTTCTTTTATCTCCCTCTTGCACCTCTGCACTCCTCTCCTTGCCTCTCTAAGCTCAGACACGACACAACACTCGTTTTTGCAATGTCAATGCTCCAATGTTGCCATCCTTCTTCCTAATTGACTAACATACCTAATTACCAACATAATGACCAACTCAATCCATATCTCATGCTTGGAGAAGGGGCTGAGGTCTAGATCAAGGGAAAGTAAGTTAGGCCCTGTCCAATTTCCAACCCAAATAGAACCACATGCATCACTCAAATCCACCATTATACAACTCTTAACCACATGCAAAGGAGGATTGAAGGTGAAGTGAGGAGTTTGACACTAGTGTATTAACTTGCTATCCCATTGGTGTTACATGATAAGACATGTTCATATGAAGTGTTCTCAATATAGAATGCTTGCACGTCATGCAGGAGATAGGATAGTATTCCCCCATTTGAAATTCCCCATTATGATTACATTTTTGGACAATAGTCGACGCTAAATTGAGCGCCATTAGTGTTGGATTTAGCGCCCCAACATGATTACATTTTGGGCCAATACTTGGCACTAAATTCGACACTAATGGCACCCAATTTAGCGTTGACTATTCAAACAAAACAAAAAAATAAAAAAGAGCCTGCGCGCAATGAAAAACAAAGCATTCATTGATGTGCATTCACCAATATTGTAAAGCATTTGACATTCACCATTGGAACTTTTGTGCGGATTTCTTGGAACTTGGAAAATCGTGGGAGCTTGGAACTCACAATCTAAAATTGAGGGATCTTGATTTATGGGAGTGATTCGGCCTCTAGCAGTAAAAAATTAATTTGTGCATGTCATTCACCCCCTAGTAGAGACGAAAATCAAACCCATGTCTATCCATTTCGCACTACTGCTGTTTATAACAGTCACTACTATTGTTTATAACAGTTAGAGGGAAGGGAGCAAACGTACAGAGCAAAGAGAAGGGATTTTCCATAGTTTAGAGGAAAACAATTCGCCCGAGGATGCCAAAAAATGTCAAGCAACAGAGGAAAACGAGCAAAGGGATATGATTCTTGCCAGAATGAGGTATTTTATACTCCTTCTGTTGCTCATGGTCCTTTTTATCTCTATTTCTTTACTTCGATTTTCTTCCATTTGAGTCTTTCAAGGACTCCTCAATGCCCCAGTTTATGGCAACGACATGCATTTTTTACTAGTTTAAAGCACCCATATGCACAAGCTTATCTTTCTCCCTAGTCATCACAACAACAAAATCATCAAGGGATGGCATATTCCAAGCAGCTCCAAGAGAATTCTCGGTGGCATGGGATGTGGAAATGAAAACAGAGTAATCAAGTCCAAGTTTGGCAAGAATGGACAAAACAAGTTGTTCATATTCCTTGTCAACCCCACACAACTTCTGCTACAACCTCAAGGATTTCAACTTGGTGAGAAAGTCCTAGATTGTGTCAAAATTGTTTGGTCTCAAGCTAATGAGCTTATTCTCCAACTGATATCCTCTTAACACATCGTATTTCCCAAATAATCCTTCCATAGTAGTCTAGATTTGATTAGGTGAACTAGTAGATTCAATGCACAAGGGCTTCACTAACTAGGAAATACACTATCATGTTCGTTCATAAAGGAGTATTGAAAAGTGGAAAAAATAAAAACAATATATTGACTTATAATAAGGGGTCGAGGGGTTTTTTGATAATAGTTATCAATATAGTATAGGGGGGTTAGTTTTTGGGGTGGAAAAGGGGGGTCAAGGGGGGGAAGTGTGGGTTGGAGCTAAATATAAAAGCGTGAAATTATTCGACTGATTCTTTTTTCCCTATGAAACCCTATTTTACCTGGCCTTTGCCATTGAAAAACTAAGAAAACATAACAAAGTAACAAAGGAGAAACACCATCAATGATACGGAGGACTATAAATCAACTCACAAAGGAAGAATAACATTCATGAGCTACAACGGATGAGAAGGGGTTGAGCTCAAGAGTTTGATTTTCCATTTTCCCTATTGAACAAACAATAGTGGTGCTCTCGTAAGGAATTATTCAAATGTTGATGGACTAGAGTCAACATCTTCTTCGTTGTAGGTATGTTATCCATTATGTATGGAATAGAAGGGTTGGTACCGGATAATACTGAATTTTTGAGCATATGCAGAGAATATGGTATCCAATGGTATGCAATGGTATTGGAAATGGTATGCATTGGTATTGGTATTGGTATGCAATGGTATGCATTGGTATGGTATGGTATGGTATGCATTGGTATTGGAATTGGTATGCAATGGTGTCCAATGGTATTGGTATGCAATGGTATGGGTATGTAATGGTATTGGAAATGATATTTATTATGCATTTGTATGCAATATTATTGGTATGTATGCAATGGTATTGGTATGCAATGGTATTGGTATGCAATGGTATTGTTATGCAATGGTATTGGAAATGGTATGCATTGGTATTGGTATCCAATGGTATGCAATGATATGCAATGGTATATTGTTGTATGGTTGGTATGGTATGGAATTCATATTGTTGTTGTATGAGAATCACCTTTGAAGGCTTGTGAAGAGGTCTTCAACCAAGTGTAAATGTTGGCAATTGTATGGCCATGTGAAATTTATGGAAAAAGAGGGAGAGTACTTTCCACCTATTCTTGAAGATATTTTCACAATCATATGGAAATTGTATCAAGCCTATGGGTTTTTCAGTGGACATGGTATCATTGATTGGCACAACAAATCCAAGATTTTGAGGCTGCATGTATATCCAGAGAAATATCATATGCCCAACATGCATTTACAATAGTCAAATGGCTCAAAATTAGTGTTTATATAATAAAGTAGGATGCATGTTTCTTGGGATGTTTACTTATGCATTTTGTTGTTGCTCTTGTTGATTGCAATCGCTCCTTCATTATAGGCAAACTATTGAGAAAGAATTGTTCCAAATAGGAGTTCAAAGTCCAAGTATGACTTTCATACCTATAGAAGATGTTTCCAAAATTTGATTCCTGTTGAATATTTCTAGTAAAGAAAGCAGAATTCCTTTTAGAAGATTTAAGGCCTGAGTTGGGGATTAGTTGAAGATCCTAATTGATATTTTTTGACAGAAAATATCATCCATAGAAGGAGAGCATCTTCAACACCCCTTAACATAATTATAAGTAGGATTCAATAGTTATGGAATATCTCAATTTTGGTGTTGTAGTGAGTGAGGTAGGGGTATGCGTCCCTACAAGAGGTCTTACATTTGTTGATCACCATTATGGAGAAGAAATGGAGAGGAAATGTGGCATCTTCAATTGATACACCTGCTACAAATTCTCAAACTTAGAGAAATATTTGACCTAGCACCTACAAAAGTTGATCAAATAAAGATGAGGTAAGGAATCTTGGTCAAGAAAGCATCAAACAACAATTGGAAGGCTCTCTCATCTTATGAAGAGTATGAGTGGTTGGATATGTATAATAAATGGGTGAATCAATTTTAGTGGGGGCATATAAATGACAAGGCAAGGCAAGACATGTCAAGGAAAGGCATGGCATGCCAAGGCAAGGCATGCCAAGACAAGGCATGGAATGTCAAGTCAAGGCATGTCAAGGCAAAGCAAGGCATGTTAGGGCAAGGCATGACAAGGCAAGGCAAGGCATGCCAAGGAAAGGCTTGGCATGTCAAGGAAAGGAATGTCAAGGCAAGGCATGTCAAGGTAAGGCAAGACATGTCAAGGAAAGGCATGAAAAGGAAAGGCAAGGCAAGACATGACATGTCAAGGCAAGGCGTGGCATGTCAAGGTAAGGCAATGCATGGAAAGGCATGACAAGGCATGGCATGTCAAGCCAAGGCATGTCAATGTAAGACAAGGCAAGTCATGGTAAGGCACGCCAATGCATGGAAAAACATGGCAATGAAAGACAAGGCATGGCATGTCAAGGCAAGGCATGGCTTGTCAAGGCAAGGCATGGAAAGGCTAGGCATGGGATGTCAAGGAAAGGCAAGGTATGACATGTCAAGTAAAAGAAAGGCATGTCAAGGCAAGGCATGCATGTCAAGGAAATTCATGGCATTTCAAGGTAATGCATGGCAAGGAAAGGCATTGCAAGGCAAGGCATAGAAAGGCATGACAACACATGACATGTCAAGGCAAGGCATGACATGTCAAGTCAAGGAAAGGCAAGGCAAGGAATATCAAGGCAAGGCATGGCATGTCAAGGCAAGGCAAGGGAATGCATGGCAAGGCAAGGCATTGCAAAACAATTCATCATAAGGCATGAAAACGTATGGGAAAACATAACAAGGCAAGACACGACATGGCATGTCATGGAAAGGCATGGCATGTCAAGGCAAGGCATGACATGTCAAGGAAAGGCAATGCATGACATGTCAAGGAAAGACAATGCATGGCAAGGTATGACAAGGCAAGGAAAGGGAATGCATGGAAAGGAAAGGCATGACAAGGCAAGGCATGGAAAGGCAAGGCATGGAAAGGTAAGACAAGGCATGGCATTTCAAGGCAAGGTATGGCATGTCAATGTAAGGCAATGCATGGCAAGGCACAATAAGGCATGGCATGTCAAGGCAAGGCATGCCAATGTAAGGCATGCCATGTCAAGGCAAGGAATGTACATGGAATGTGAAAGCATGGCATGGAAAGGCAAGGCATGGCATGTCAAGGCAAGGCAAGACATGTAAAGGCAAGGCATGGCATGTCAAGTCAAGGCAAGGCATGTCAATGCAAGTGATCCGAAAAGATCTTTTTAAGACAATGGTTGAGTTTTAAAACATGAGTTCATTAACCAATTAGGAATTGAAGAAAGAGGAAGAAATTAATGATGTATCATAGCATCCATAAGAATAAATGAAGATATAAAAGTGAGCACAAAGAATGAACAAACCATAACAACAAAGTTGTTAACGGAGGTCGGCAAGATTGCCTACATCTTCGGGCCTTTGTCTCAGTGGGTGAGGCTTTCTTATTGATCTTCAATGCTTCAAAAGTAAATCAGAAAAGTGTTAATTGGATTAAAAGCTGGTCTGGATGTATTATGCTTGACCTCAAGAATCCAACACAACTGACGACACTGAAAACGGTTGAGCGAAGCTCCCGGAATTGGCCTGCAAAGTTTCCCTCCTCAATGGCTTCCCTGCATAAAAATGACTTTGGCTTCACAATTATACAACATTTCTCCTCCTCTAAACCTCTCTAAGTCTTCCAAGAACCCCTGGTTTATATAGATTTGAAGTGGGCATCGTCCTCCCAAGATCTGGCCTCAAATCGGGCTCCAGACCTCCCCAAAACAGGCTAAATCAACATAAAATCCTATAATATAAAGTTTAAAACACAAAAATTAGGAAAATACGTGCTAGCCCCCTATCTTCGAGCTCCAAGTCACATACGTCCTGCCATGTGGCCGAGGGATGGTCTGGCGCACTCCAGCTCCTCCGATCATGGCTCCTGGTCCCATGGCTATAGCCCATGTGGCTAAGCCCTACAACTCCAACACACACATGTATCGTTGCTAGCTCCTGGTCGTTAGCCCCTAGTCGGCTAGGGCTGGTCCCCACCAATCGCGGCTTATCCCAAAATCTACGCCACCGTCAACCCTTATAATATTTCCTCCATATAAATAACAAGAAACATTATCCACCCATCCGGTTAGACCCGTGAGTTAGATCGTTGCGCCCATGGAGGTCGAGTGTTCGAATCCCCTGAAGCCACAAAATTTTTGATCTAGTCGTCATTGACAAAATTTGGGGTGCCACATGGCACCCTCTGATTGGGCCAAGTGTCGCCTCAAGATTGGCCTGTACTATCCAGTCACCAACACAATCAACGTACATTCAACGTACAATCAGCGAGCCACGTAATCTCCGTACAACCCAGTCAGCTGCCATGTCATCTTCCGTACTACCCAATCACCTACCACGTCACCTACTTTACAACCATGTGTCATGCCACATCATGTCCATACTCCACTGTCACCCTGTCACGTCAGCATCCGTACAACCCAACTATCGTCCGTACTACCATGTGTCAGCCTACCATTGGACCACGTCATGTACATATTGCCATGTGTCATCCTTACAATGCCACGTGTCGAACATGTACATGTGCCAACTCAACCTGAAAATTTTGAATTTGAGTGACATGTATCACCTCCTGGTGACGCCATGTCAACATGATGATGTCACCTTTCGTACTGTTGACGTAGACGTTGACTTTGACTTTCACCAGTTGACTTTTTGCATGTTTGGGAATTTGGTTAGAACGCGATAACTTTCGCATACAGTGTTATTTTGAGGAAAAAAATATATGGCTGGAATCAATGCGACGAGATAGACACAATGGAGTTGGTTTCATCCGATTACGGGAACTTTGATTTTTAGGCCTTCCTGGATCCATTTTGGATCAGGAAAGGCATGTCAACGCAAGGGATGACATGTCAAGGAAAGGCAACTCAAGTCAAGGTAACTCAAGGCATGTTAGGGAAAGGCATGGCAAGGCAAGGAACAGAATGTCAAGGCAAGGCATGGCAAGGGAATGCATGGAAAGGCAACGCATTGCAAGGCAAGTCATGGTAAGGGACGAGAACGCATGGAAAAACATGGAAGAGAAAGACAAGGCATGGCATGTCAAGGCAAAGAATGGTAAGGAAGGGAAAGGGAATGCATGGCAAGGAAAGGCATTGAAGGAAAGGAATAACAAGGTACAACAATGCATGGCAAATCATAGCAAGGCAAGACAAGGCATGGTATGTCAAGGCAAGGTAATGCATTGCAAGGCATGGCATGTCAAGGCGAGGCATGTCAAGGCAAGGCATGACATTTCAAGGCAAGGCAGGTCAAGGCATGGCATGTCAAGGCAAGGCAAGGAAAGGCAAGGCATGGCATGGCATGCCAAGGCAAGGCAAGGCATGTTAAGGCAAGGCATGTCAAGGCAAGGCATGTTAAGGCATGGCATGTCAAGGCAATACAAGGAAAGGCAAGGCATGACATTTGAAGGCAAGGCATGGCATGCCAAGGCAAGGCATTGCATGCCAATTCAAGGGAAGGCATGTTAAGGCAAGGCATGACATGTCAAGGCAAGGCAAAGGATGTCGGGGAAATGCATGGTAAGGCAAGATAAGGCAAGGAATGTCAAGGTATGGCATAGCATGTCAAGGAAAGCATGACAAGGCAAGGCAAGTGAATGCATTGGAAGGTAAGATATTGCAATGCAATTCATGGTAAGACACGACAACACATGGAAAAGCATAGCAAGGCAAGACAAGGCATGACATGTCAAGGCAAGTCATGGCGTGTCAAGGAAAGGAAATGCATGGCAGACCATGGCATGTCAAGACAAGGCATGTCATGTCAAGGCAAGGCATGACAAGGCAAGGCAAGGGAGTCCATGGCAAGGCAAGGCATGACAAGGCAAGGCATAGCAATGCACAACAACGCATGGCAAGGAAAGACAAGGCATTGCATGTTAAGGCAAGGCATGGCATGTCAAGGTAAGGCAATGCATGGCAAGGCACGACAAGGCGTGGCATGTCAAGGCAAGGCATGTCAATGTAAGGCAAGGGAATGCATGGCAAGGCAAGGCAATGGAAGGAAAGTCATGGTAAAGCATGACAACATATGACAAATCATGGCAAGGAAAGACAAGGCATGGCATGCCAAGGCAAGGCATGGCTTGTCACGACAAGGCATGGCAAGGCTAGGCATGAAATGTCAAGACAAGGCATGTCATGTCAAGGCAAGGCATCACATGTCAACTCAAGGCATGGCATGTCAAGGCAAGGCATGACATATTAAGTCAAGGCAAGGAAAGGTAAGGAAAGGAATGCCAAGGCAAGGCATGACATGTCAAGGCAAAGCATGTCATGTCAAGGAAAGGCATGACATGTCAAGGAAAGGCAAGACATGCCATGTCAAGACAAGGCATGGCATGTCAAGGCAAGGTATGGCAAGGTAAGGCAAGGCATATCAAGGCATGACAATGCATGACATGTCAAGGAAATGCATGGTGTGTCAAGTCAAGGCAAGGCAAGGCAAGGAAAGGTAAGGCAAGGCAAGGCAATGCTTTAACATACCCACCACGACCTAATAGATTTTTTTCCTTTTCCTCCTTTTTATCGAGTGACAGAATTCCCGAGTTCCTACGAGGTCCTAGCGCAGACTAGCTCTTCCTGTCAGAACCTTCACTAAACCAATTCACTAGTTCTTTCATTGAAAAACCGTCATGTACAACTCAAGCACCAAGCGCGGGATTCACCTCCATGTGATCATCGGTTATGACACGAAGCCAAGACAAGAGGCACCTTTCACAATTCGCGACTGAGCGATACTCGAGAGTCAAGTCCTTCGACTCTTCAAACTCCGAAACTTGAAATCGTACCTTCGTTGAGATCGAGGGCTTCAAATCTCCCCTTGATCTGACGGTCCTGGTCGTATCGGGATTTCGGTAACCAGGAGTTCGAAATGCAAGAGAGTCGAGTATTTTGACTCTTCGAACCCCGAAACCCGATACGCGAGTTCTTGTACAAGATCCAACGACTCACGGGATTTCAGAGCTTTCCTCGAACTTTGACCACTCACCACACATCTCCCCTGATGGAAGGTCCAGATCCTTTCGGGACTCCTCTTTTCTACCACGTGACCCTGTCCTGTGACCTAGGGCTCATCCTCTGAGCGCGCCAGGGTTTTGCATACTGAGATTTCATGACTGGCGAAGACGAGGGGTCTTGCCCTTTGGTTTCCCCGGGTGCCGAAACGCCGAAATGCAGAAACCTATTCACACCAAACTGATTCGGAGTTTCACAGACCTGGACTTCACGACTTGTGAAGACGTGGGATATCGCCCTTTGGTTTCCCGGGTGCCGAAACGCCGAAATGTCAAAACCTACTCACACTAAACTGAATCAGAGTTTCACATACTAGGACTTCGCGTCTTGCAAAGATGAGGGTTATCACCCTTTGGTTTCCCAGGTGCTGAAATGCTGAATCTATTCATACTAAACTGAATCAGAGTTTCGCATACCGGGACTTCGTGACTTGCGAAGACGAGGGGTGTCGCCCTTTGGTTTCCTTGGTGCCGAAACGCTGAAATGCCGAAATCTATTCATACTAAACTGATTCAGAGTTTTGCATACTGGTACTTCGCGACTTGTGACGATGAAGGGTCTTGCCCTTTGGTTTCCCGGGTGCCGAAATGTTGAAATGCCGAAATGCCGAAATCTATTCACACTAAGCTAATTCGGAGTTTCGCATACCCAGACTTTGCGACTTGTGACGACGAAGGGTCTTTCCCCTTGGTTTCCCAGGTGCCGAAACGCTGAAATGTCGATGAACGGGCCCGAATACTCCGGGACTTTCAGGATGTTGCCAAGTCCACCCTCCTGCCTATGCAAAGGTTAGGGTCGACGGGAAATAGAGCTCCGACAGATCTTTCAGAGGGTTCTCGGGTAAATTATCCTTAGGCTTGGTGACCTGACTAAAAAGACTTCCCGAGTCGCCGAGCTATAAAATCTGTGGTAAGGGTAAAGTAAACTTCGTGGGTTTACTATCATGGTAGTCCTTTCAAGGGACTCACTCCGGCTCTGGAGTGCGAGGAAACTTCCCGGGAGGGGGTGCCTTCTGGAAATTACACCAGGGAATAACGCGAGTCAAGTAGATGGGACAGTTCTCAAGGGAAACAGACTCGTATTCTGAACTTACTCATTCTATTGTAAGTTTTAAACCTGCGAAGTAAAGCAATGCATATATATTCTTAAGCAATACATAAATTAATCAATGGATCATACACAGAATACACAAAGATCTTTACCGGAAACCCTCAACCGGGAAAACCTTTCTTTTTCATTATATCGAATTTCACCATTCGCCATACAAT
>ML796065.1:57842-68557 GCA_009831015.1 Picea engelmannii
TTGAAATTTATTCAAATTGTTCATGTATGCATTGAAATTTGACATAGTTAGACTAGACACATGCCTTGACGTTATGTGGTGGTTTCAAGACTCGAGGATGCATGATGTCCCCACATAATCTTTGAGATCGTCCATGTTTGCATCAATGTTCATCTTGTAGTCTCATTATCATCATTCATCATTCACATCTACAAAATGTTTGTTGAATCTCTCTTGAAATTTCATGGAACGTCTTCCAACATGCCCATCACCAATGTCACCCACTAATGTCACATGATGAGCAATGAATGGGGCCAATGTTGAAATTTCTTCAAATTTTTCTTGAATGTGTCGAAATTTGACATGGTTAGACTAGACACATGCCTTGATGTTATGTGAGGGTCTCAAGATCGAAGGATATTGCCTGACGTCCTCGCATAATATTTGAGATCGTCCATGTTTGCATCAACGTTTATCATGTAGTCTCATTGTCATTGTTCGTCATAATTCCCATCTATAGAATTTTTGTCAAAACTCTCTTGAAATGTCATGGAATGTCTTCAACCAACACACCCATCACCAATGTCATCCATCGATGTCGCACGGTGACCAGTGAATGGGGTGAATGTTGAAATTTCTTCAAACTGTGCTTGTATGCATCGAAATTTGACATGGGTAGAGAAGACATGTGCCGTGACGATATGCGAGGGTTTCAAGACTCAAGGATGCCTAATATCCTCACATAATCTTTGAGATCGTCCATGTTTGCATCAATGTTCACCATGCAGTCTCATTGTCATCATTCTTCATTCCCATCTATAGAATATTTATCGAAACTCTCTTGAAATGTCGTGGAACATCTTCCAACATGCCCATCATCAATGTCATCTACCAACGCTGTGTGGTGAGAAGTGAATGGTGCCAACTGTTGGCACAGGGGCAGACCCAGGGTTCAATGCTACAACAGTGCACCAACAAAACCCTAACTATCGGCCCTTTCGACAACACTTGCGAAGTAGATGAAGTCTCACCCGAGGTAGAGGCAGGGGTGGTTGCATGACTCAGGTGTTTACAACCTTAGCTGGGACACATATCTGTGATTATAATACTTAATAGAGAACTTAGCACCGTTAGTTCATCATTATTTACCCAATATCTACTTCGTAGGTAAAACAGAGCATCACAGGATTCACCTTGATCTAAAGTATTTAAGCACTTAGAATAAATAAATGGATAAGATCTGGCATATTCAAGCACTAAGCACATTCACCTATATTAGATCTAACATCCATATTCATCATAAGCATAAAGCATAAACAAATCTATCCATCTATCTATATCAAGCACTTAGTAAATAGCACATAAATGCACCAACACATCGCACAAAGCAAAATAACACATATTTACGTGGTTCACCCCCACCCTGGGGCTACGTCCACCAACTCTTCTTATTTATTAGCTTCAATCAGTCATCTACATGCACAGAGCCACAAAAACCCTACTCCACATAGGACAGGAGATCTGCACGCACCTAGCCAGATCCTCCTTCCTCAAGCTAGGTCTAGCACAAAGCCTTTCAGAGTCTGTTACAACCACTTGCACTTAGCTCTACAAGTTTCTCACAATATGCACAGAGAATATACAAACCATACTTTCACTTAGCTCTTAGATTATCGTCCTCACATCACATATATGCCCCTTCTTACATTGCTTGGACATCTATTTATACCTTACAAAATAGGCCTAAAAATGGGTAAACCCATGGGTCAACATCCCATTCTTGTTACATATTCCCAAATCCAAAAAAGGGGTTGAGATCCCACGATCTCTGCTTCATCTTCGACAGGCTGTCGAAGTCCCAAAATAGGTCAAACTTGACCAAGGATCTTCCAAAACTTGGTCAAGGGCTAACACCAATGTTGAAATTTCTTCAAACTTTGTCTGTATGCATCAAACTTTTACATGGTTAGACAAGACACATGCCTTGATGGCATGTGAGGGTTTCAAGACTCAAGAATTCCTGACATCCCCGCATAATCTTCGACATCCTCAAATTTTGCATGAACCTTCATTATGTGGTCTCATTTTCATCATTTGTCATTCCCATCTACAAAATCTTGGTCAAAGATTGGTCTGAGAGGTTGCTTTGTCTTCTTACCTTTATTGTATCTGATTATATGGCCACCCACTTTCCTCTCATTGATTTAGTAGGTCTATGTCATCCACGTCTTCTGTCCATGGCCTCCTTCAGATCTTGTGATACACAACAATGACATTAGTCATATAACATCTATGCATAATACCATTGCCAATACCATTACATACCATTGCATGGGTTGTCGCCTCTTCTACTTTTGGAAATGCATTCTGTCCTTGTATTCCTTCGATATTGAAGAGAGGTCACAAGGGGAGGGTTCATTTGATGGGATTGATTCCACNGGGGATGAGACTACTTCTAAAGGTAGCTCTAAATGGGCCAAGATTATCCTAGCCAACAATTCCAAATACCACCACTACTCAATAAACTCCAAGTGATTACTATGGTATATCGCCATGAATGTTTCAACCTGTTTCTCCCATATCAACTGTGTAAGTGTTCCTAGTGCAATTTTTATTTTTAATGGGCCTCTCAAACTCATATTTGCACCTATTTTAGCAAATGATCAATTATACTACACTGTGCATCTTTTATCTCCCTCTTGCACCTCTGCACTCCTCTCCTTGTCTCTCTAAGCTCAGACAAGACACAACACTCGTTTTTGCAATGTCAATGCTCCAATGTTGCCATCCTTCTTCCTAATTAACTAACATACCTAATTACCAACATAATGACCAACTCAATCCATATCTCATGCTTGGAGAAGGGGTTGAGGTCTAGATCAAGGGAAGGTAAGTTAGGCCATGTCCAATTTCCAACCCAATTAGAACCAAATGCATCACTCAACTCCACCATTATACAACT
This sequence comes from Picea engelmannii, assembly GCA_009831015.1. Classification (NCBI taxonomy): domain Eukaryota; kingdom Viridiplantae; phylum Streptophyta; class Pinopsida; order Pinales; family Pinaceae; genus Picea; species Picea engelmannii. The sequence goes on from ML796065.1 coordinate 60,784, forward strand.
CTTAATCACATGCAAAGGAGGATTGAAGGTGAAGTGAGGAGTTTAACGTTAGTGTATTAACTTGCTATCCCATCTATGTTACATGATAAGACATGTTCATATGAAGTGTTCTCAATATAGAATGCTTGCACGTCATGTGGGAGACAAAATGGTATTACCCCATTTGAATTGCCCCATCATGATTACATTTTTGGACATTAGTCGACGCTAAATTGGGCGCCATTAGTGCTGGATTTAGCTCCCCAACATGATTACATTTTGGGCCAATACTTGGCGCTAAATTCGGTGCTAATGGGGCCCAATTTAGCGCTGACTATTCAAACAAAACAAAAAAATAAAAAAGAGCCTGCGTGCAATGAAAAAAAAAGCATTCATTGATGTGCATTCACCAATATTGTAAAGCATTTGACATTCACCATTGGAACTTCTGTGCGGATTTCTTGGAACTTGGATATTCGTGGGAGCTTGGAACTCACAATCTAAAATTGAGGGAGCTTGATTTATGGGAGTGATTCGGCCTGTAGCTGTAACAAATTAATTTGTGCATGTCATTCACCCCCTACTAGAGATGAAAATCAAACCCATGTCCATCCATTTCACACTATTGTTGTTTATAACAGTCACTACTATTGTTTATAACAATTAGAGGGAAGGGAGCAAAATGTACAGAGAAAAGAGAAGGGATTTTCCACAGTTTAGAGGAAAAAAATTCACCCGAGGATGCCAAAAAATGTTAAGCAGCAGAGGGAAATGAGCAAAGGGATCTGATTTTTGCCAGAATGAGGTATTTCATACTCCTTCTTTTGCTCAGGGTCCTTTTTATCTCTATTTATTTGCTTCTATAGTATACCATTTGAGGCTTTCAAGGACTCCTCAATGAACCAGTTTATGGCAATGACATGCATTTTTTACTACTTTAAAGCACCCATATGCATAGGCTTATCTTTCTCCCTAGTCATCACAACAACAAAATCATCAAGGGATGACATCTTCCAAGCAGCTCCAAGAGAATTCTTTGTGGCATGGGATGTGGAAATGAAGACAGAGTAATCAAGTCCAAGTTTGGAAAGAATGGACAAAACAAGTTGTTCACATTCCTTGTCAATCCCACACAACTCCTGCTACAACCTCAAGGATTTCAACTTGGTGAGAAAGTCCTGTATGGTGTCAAAATTGTTTGGACTCAAGCTAATGAGCTCATTCTCCAACTGATATCCTCTTAACACATCATATTTCCAAAATAATCCTTCCATAGTAGTCTAGATTTGATTAGGTGAACTAGTAGATTCAATGCACGAGGGCTTCACTAACTAGGAAATATACTGTCACGTTCATTCATAAAGGAGTATTGAAGAGTGGAAAAAATAAAAACAATATATTGACCTATAATAAGGGGTCGAGGGGTTTTTTAATAATAGATAACAATATAGTATAGGGGGGTTAGTTTTTGGGGTGGAAAAGGGGGGTCAAGGGGGGAAGTGTGGGTCAGAACTAAATATAAAAGCGTGGAATTATCCGATCAATTGTTTTTTCCCTATGAAACCCTATTTTACCTGACCTTTGCCATTGAAAAACTAAGAAAACATAACAAAATAACAAAGGAGAAACACCATCAATGATGCAGAGGACTATAAATCAACTCACAAAGGAAGAATGCCATTCATGAGCTACAACGGATGAGAAGGGGTTGAGTTCAAGAGTTTGATTTTCCATTTTCCCTATTGAACAAATAATAGTGGTGCTCTCGTAAGGAATTATTCAAATGTTGATGGACTAGAGTCAACATCTTCTTCGTTGTAGGTATGTTATCCATTATGGATGGAATAGAAGGGTTGGTACCGGATGATGCTGAATTTTTGAGCATATGCAGAGAATATGGTATGCAATGGTATTGGAAATGGTATGCATTGTTATTGGTATTGGTATGCAATGGTATGCATTGGTATGCATTGGTATGGTATGCATTGGTATTCTCATTGGTATGTAATGGTGTCCAATGGTATTGGTATGCAATGGTATGGGTATGTAATGGTATTGGAAATGATATTTATTATGCATTGGTATGGAATAGTATTGGTATGTATGCAATGGTATTGGCAATGGTATGCATTGGTATTTGTATCCAATGGTATGCAATGATATGCAATGGTATGTTGTTTTATGGTTGGTATGGTATGGAATTCATATTATTGTTGTATGAGAATCACTTTTGAAGGCTTATGAAGAGGTCTTCAACCAAGTGTAAATGGTGGCAATTGTATGGCCATGTGAAATTTATGGAAAAAGAGGGAGAGTACTTGCCACCCACTCTTGAAGATATTTTCACAATCATATGGAAATTGTATCAAGCCTATGGGTGTTTCAGTGGACATGGTTGTTAGGCTCCAACCTACTGATGTAAATTAGAGTGCAATTGATTGTCAATCCGGTGTTTGTAAGACTTAGGGGCACATCCAAAATATATGGATTTAGAGATAACTTTTGTTCTTTCGATGGAAATAAATCGAAGCTAATCTAAGTGTTGAGTATGAAAGAAAATTCTAAGCTTCTTTACAGAAGGTGTATTCATAGATATCTTACCATTAATAAAAAATTAGAGTAGAAAAACATTCAACTAGTTTTAAGTATTCAAAACAGTAAGCATTCAAACTAAACTAGAAGCTTATAAATGTCTGAAAAGGCCAAACTCTTTTACAAGAGATACATTCTTTGCTTTCCCACATTCATCAACCAGATAACTTGATCAAATAAAACGCAACAATGTTATCTACACCATAATGTAAACTGAACTAAAGCTCATACCAAAATTTGCTTGAAAAGAATGAAAAAGGAGAAGTGTACTAGCTTGGCAAAGGGGGTGCTCCAGTGTTTCACTTGTACACCTAAGTCGTCTCAGCTAAAAATGAACTTCCAGCAGCATTCACATAATCATCTCATAGACATCATCAAGAACAAAACACAAAACTGATCTCAAGACTGCAAATTCAAAGTTTTCTTCATTAACATAAGGGTTGTGATACTAGTCCATGTCTTGGAGTATTTATACAAGAGTTTTGAAACTGATAATGCTAAGAAACCTCCTAAATATAATGACCAGGTCCATAAAATATGCTAGGAAGGTCGAATACCCCCTTCAGATCCATAAAATATGAACAAATCCTAAGAAAATCTAAAATTGTCCATGATTTTATGCTAAAACAGGGTATTTTCTGCTGAAGTGGCCCTGTTTGACCAGCGTTGACCGGACACTTGGAAAGATAAGATATCGAAGATGATAGGTATTCATCCATCCTTGTACATCAAGGATCATGACCCATGTCTCATATTTCACCCAGCTATCCTGCAAGTACACGAACCTAGAAGCAATTACGTGATTTAGTCAAATCCTGTAATTTCTGATAAATTTTTAATTTTATTGCAAAAAATTCAAAAATTCAATTCTTAAGCTAAGGAATGATAAATGTACCTTGCATAAGCTATTTTATGGAAAATATGGAATAATATGAAGGCAAAATGAATGGTTTTGGAGGCAAAAGTATAGTTTATGGAGTGGAAGGAAGCATACAAATGTACTCAACATCTCCCCCAAGAGGAAGACTTTGCATGTCCTCATGCACAAAAACAAAATGTTCTTGAACCTCTGTCAGTAATCTTCTGCCACCTCTGTTGCCTGCAACAATGTATCCACATTAACCTGAGTTGTATGAAGAACTTTTAGTCTTTGATATTTTTCTTTGTATGCCTTCTTCTGCTGAAACCATTTGTAGACCTGTTTGGAAATTAGTTTGTTTTGCTTTTGAAGCTTCTTATTCTTTTTCTTCAGGGTTTCATTCTCTTCCTGTGTTCTATGGCTTTGAGTCCTTAACATTTTTTTCTATGTTTTTAAGTACCTTTCCAGGACTTCAATTTCCTTGATCTTTTTCTTCATTTTCTTACTTTTCTTATCAAGTTTTGATGTGGACCCACTAATTATTTATTCTATTTGTTCTACTGTCTATGGAGGTTGAGTTTCATCTTTCATATCTTCAATTAATTGTTTCACATCTTTTCTCATTTTCTCATATGTGGAAGTTTCTTGTCCTTCAAAATCATAATTTTCCAATAATTGTGTTTTCCCTATCTTTCTTTGTTTCTCCATAGTCTGAAGGTGTGCATATTGTGCTTGTTGTGCTTCATCAATTTGGTTTTGTTGGAGTTTCCTTGATTTTTTTTTTATACGTGGTGAAAATATTATCTTTTTCTTGGAATTCTTTCTCCATTTTCTTCTTCAATCAATTGTTTTGATTTCTTCTTCAAACTTGCAGACTCTGTTTTAATTCAATTCTGTGAATGTTCTTTCAACAAGAATTTTCTGTTCAAATGAAACAAAGAAAATCTCATTTTTTTTTTTAATTTCTAAACTGCTTTCTATTTTCAATCATAAAGTTTTTGATGAAAGGGTATACCTGGCAATTCAATCTGCAATTAAAAAAAAACTCTATGCCTTCTTGTTGAAACCCAACTCTGTTTTTCTTCTTACAATCAACCTCTGCTAGAAATGAATTGTTTCTGTTCTCAAAAAGTTCCTCAAGAAGTCGAATTTTGCACTTAGCTTAACAATTGTTAACATTGAATTCGAACTTACCTTTCCCTGGCCGACTCCTTCTTGAACACGTTCTCTTTGCCTTTACTCTCCACACATTCCCTTTCAACTGCCACGTTTTCTTCTACAGGGTGAGAATGATGTATGTTGACAGTAGAATTGTCAACATACCATTTGATTTTTAACTGTCTGACATAATTTTCGGGCTGGGTAAGCAAAGGAAGGAACGAAATTAGGGGGATTCTAGATTTCGTGTGGCGCTGGAGTGTTTGAAATAGAGCTACGTTGGTTTCAATGCATGCATTTGGAGTAAAGATGGGGATGAAGGATGCGAAAGGAGCACTGGAGGAGAATGAAAATGAGAGTGCAGAGGTAAAATTATTTCTTATGGAGGTAAAAAACGTGGGTACTATGATGTACAAGTGTACCACCTTTGTATAGGTCGATCATTGTTGAGGATGCCCTTTTTCTTCATTTATACCTTTGTACTTCCCCTCTTCCTTGTAATCATCATAGGAAATGATTTTGAAAATGTGTTTATCCAACTTATGACTCCTTGATTCATTTCCTTTGAGTAACCATCCACTTTATCATGCTTAAGGCATTCTCCTTATGACCCCTTCCTCAATATGTATGCAAACAACAATTTTTGTTTCCATATGTGTATGCGACTTATGTCTTCATAAAATAGAGCATTTAACATTTCCAAAACAGTATATTTGTATAATCAAGTTGATAATCATGTTTTGAAAGTGTATGTAAGGATTTTGGAAACCATAAAATATTAACAAGAATATCTTTCATGCTCTTGTTGTTTGATAGTGAAACCCTAAGTTCTTCTTATAGCTCCCTTGGAGACCTAACTGGTTTCCTTGAGTAACAAAAGTTATGTTGTGAGGGTATATGAAATGAAGTGATGAAAATATGATGCAGGGGAAGGGAAAGATAGGATTTTTATCATTGCTTTAGCTTATGAAGAATTTTCCAAATTTTTAAAGCATTAAAAAGAAAAATGTATACTAACTTGTTTGCTTATTGTGTTTCCCTGATTGAAGCTGGCTGGAATGTTGCTGCAAGTCCTCAAATTTGATAAATTTCTTCTTGTATTTCTTTTTGTTAGTATCTTCCTCAGGTCCCTATGATAGATGAAGTTGATATTCTTTGTGTTTTCTCAGGTCCCTCTGCTGGATGCATTGCTTCAGATCCCTCTATTGGATGCATTTCTCTTTGAAATGAATGTTTCCATCTGTAGAAGGCTTGAAAGGTCTTCAAAGAGTCTTCAGAAATTTATACCTTATCCCCCTCAGCCTTATTTATTGACTTGTCCTCAAGTCTTTGACATAAAAACTTTTCAAAAACTGTTATGTACAAATGCATGCTGTAAGTGAAACTAGAAGGTAATAAAAAAAATGTTTTTGGAGAATTTTGATTGGCCAATTTGACTTGGTTTTCCATTGAAAATTCGAGTTTATATTGTGCCAGTTGCATGGGTTTTCACAACTAAACTACCTTATATATATATTTTAATATTTTATTTATTTATTTATTTTTTGGTATAATATTTTTGTTTTTGGTTTTTTTATGAGGAATGTGAAGGAGACACATGATTGTGTTTGTCCAACACTTCCATCTCATGCTGTTGAGATATCTTCTGCATAAATTCTTCCTTGTTTACAGGCTTATTGTAGAGCTTTAGCCTATGTCCATTGACTATGAATGAGCTTGCCTCATCATCTATTGTTTGTATTTTGATTGAGCCATTGTCATATACCTATGCAATCTCATATGGACCAAGCCAATGAGTTGTAAATTTATCTTTGAAATTTTTGAATTTTGAATCAAATAACAAAGCCCAGTCTCCCACTTTGAACTATTTCTTCTTGATGAAATTGTCATGCCAATGTGCCCTTTGTTGCTATATCAGAATGTTGTGTTCAATTGTTGACCGTCTCATCTAATTCAACTGATTCAATTGCATGATCCTCTCTTTTTGTGCCTCGGAAAGAACTATTCCTAAATCAGCTGCTAGTTTAAAAATATGAAGTTGGAATTCTATAGGTAACAAAACTTGCTTACCATAGACTAGATGATAAGAAGTGAACCCAATACTATTTTTCCAGGTGATTCTGTATGCCCATAATGCTTCATGAAGCTTATCTGACCAATCTTTCCTATGTATTTGGACTGTCTTGGTCATGATTGCTTCCAAAATTGTTTTAGTAGATTCCACCTGTCCATTTGCTTGTGGATGATAGGGTGTAGATTTCCGATGCTTGATCTGATATTTGTTTGCTATGTCTTGCACTAGTTTAGACGTAAATTGTGCGCCTTGGTCTGTTACAATCTCTCGGGGTACTCCAAATATGGCAAATATTTCTTCAAAGAGAAAGTTGACCACTGACTATTCTGTAGCTCTCACTAATGCTTTGGCTTCCACCCACTTTGTAACATAATCAATACATACTAAGATGTATTGATTCCCTTTTGATGGTGAATTTATTGGACCAATGAAATCAAGAGCCCATTTTTCAAATGGCTCAATGTGAACTTGTGGCTTGAGGGGCATCTCATCAGTTGGAAGTGGCTTTCCCATCCTTTGGCAGCTATCACAACTTCTAACATATTTCTTGGAATCTTTAAAGATGGATGGCCAATAATACCCCAAATTGAGTATTTTGTATGCTGTCCTCTTATCTGCAAAATGACCACCACAAGGTTCGTCATTCACTACTACATATGGGCAAATTATTCCATGAAAATTTTCCACGCTTCCACTAGTTTCATCATTTTTTTAAACAGGGCAGGATTTTCGTGGATATTGCCACGAAAGTTCGTCGCAATATCGATGAAAATATTAATTTAACCTACTCGGGATTTTTGTCGCTATAGCGACGAAAATTTTACCTATCTCATTGGTCGGTGTTAACGGCTAGTTGACTATTTTATCTATATATACGTGACTTTAAGAGACTTTGTGACACAATTGCTATAGTTGTGACACTGTTCTTGGATTTTGTTTGAGCTATTTATTTTTTCCGTCACCCACCGATTGAACAAATCCAATTCTCGATCTACATAGCTCGGATTTTGAACTTGCAAGGTTAGTATGCTATTTTTTATTGATGTACTCATTTAACTTGTAATTTTTTTTTCAAATGTCCAAATTGCATTTAGCTTGTTTTTTCCTTGATA
>ML796065.1:78331-110856 GCA_009831015.1 Picea engelmannii
TTAGAGATTGAAAAATTGTTGATTGTTATTGTTACCATTGGAATTCCTGAGTCAACATATTTTTCAATTGAAATAGTATTTGACATTAGGCCTGCTAAATTTCCAATTACATGAATTGTTGGTGGATCCTTCTTTCTTTTGTTGGTTTTCTTTGAACATAATTCCTTAATTGCTTTTGTATAGATTAGGATATGTTTGATAGCTTGCAATAAAGGAATTTTCACACAGACATTTTTTAATTCATCTAAGACATCAAACTCAGGAAGAGAGATTGGTAATTTTTCCTTAACCAACCTTTCTGGAGAAGGAGGTGTTTGGGTATTTATTGTTTTACTCCTCTGGATTTGATTGTCTATTGGTAACTTTTCTGTGCTAGGAATCTCCTCTTTTTCAATTTGTTCTTATATAATAAGAGGAGAATCCTTTTGTAAAACTTTCCCAGACCTTAAGTGGATGTTTTGAAGAGGAAGGATTGAGTATGTAGAAAATGATGTTCCTTCATCAATGTTATACATGGGTTTTTCCACTTTGTTATTAGGATTTGAGATTGGTTGGGATGGTAATTGATTTGGTCTAGGTGGTGGTTGGTTAGATGGTAGCTGGAGTTGTTGTGGTTGGGTTAGTTGTGGTGCAGGTAGTGATTGATGAGAATATGAATTTTGTGGTTGATTCTGCTGGAATTGTTGAGAAGGAAAAGGTTGGTATGGCTGTTGGTAGGGATGTTGGTATGGCTGTTGGTATGGATGATTTCCATGAGCATATCCTCGCCAACCTTGAGGAGGTTGGTTTTGGTTCTGCTGAGGAGGCCAAGCTTGCCAAGGCATGGGTGAATTCCATGAATTTTGAATAGGATATTGAAAATTCTGAGGAAACTGTTGAGAGAATTGAGGAGTAGAATTTTGAGACATACCTGTGAAACGTGGCTGCCAAGGTTTTCTCGGTGCTAAGTAGTAAAGAGATTCCATTCCTTTTCCTTCTTCCATGTGAGTAGCTTGAAATTCTTTCAACTTTGGACAATCATTAGTTTCATTGTTATCTGTACACTGTCCACAAATCTGAATATGGTCTAAAGGACAATCTTTTAATGCATGTTTCTTCCTACACTTGGCACAAAAGATGGATAATACTTGATCTTGTTCCTCTTGTTTCTTTTTAGCTTTCAATGTGTCAATTTGTGAACCAAGTGTGTTCATGATATCAGATTTAAAGTTCTCAAACAGATGCCCTAATTTTGATTTAGTAATACCATTTGAAATTGATTTGGTTTCCTTTGTCACAGTATCTCTTTGTCCTTGTCCTCTTTTAGCTTTTCCCCTTGAGTACTTCTTACATAATTCATCAAATTTTGGGAAAGGTAAGTGAGAAATATCCCTTGTCCCCATTAAATTAAGAGCATCCAAATTTTCATTTGAAATCCCCTTCAAAAAGATAGTATGAATGACATCCAAAGGAAGATTAGATTGCTTAGATTTGTGCACATTATAGAGAATTTTTTCTAGATATTCCTCCAAGATTTCATCTTCACTTTGAAACATTTTAAAGTTATATTCTTTAGTGTCTTTGGACTTACAATAGGGCTGATATTTAGCAAGAAATTTATTTTTCATGTCATCCTAGTATACTATGGTTGCTTCTCCCAACCCCATGAACCATTTCAATGCATATCCTTTCAAAGTTGCAGGAAATAAACGAAGTTTTTGAGCATCATTGGTATATCCATATGTTTGAAAAAAAATATCAAATTCAAACATGAAAGCATTAGGGTCTTTAGTAGACATACCAAAGAAATTTGGAAGAATAGAAGGAGGAATATTCTTCATTTTTACTTCATCTCCTAAGAGGGTTGGTGTATCAACAATTGGAAATGCAAATGTAGTATGTTCTTCTTCCCCCTCTTTATCATTTCCTCCTCCTCGTGTTTCTTCTCGATGTGATTTTCTGTCCTCTCGTTCTTTCCTTTCTCTTTCTTCATTTCTTTTCCTTTCTAATTTCCTTTCCATTCTCTCCCTTTCTTGTCTATCAGCTTCTGACATTGCAAAGAAGTTTTCTGTAGTATAATAAGATATTTCTGTTGGAAACAGAGGTTGTCCTTTTTGTTCAAAAATAGGTTGTTTTTGTTCTTTTTGCTTTCCTACAAAAGATGTTTCTGATTGTTTTTGTTTCTTCTTTACCTCATGAGCCAATAGAATTTGTCTTTCTATGAGAGTCAACCTATGTCCTGAACGTTTTTTTTCTTCTAATTATTCCAAAGTGATTTTTCCAGTAGTTGGTGTAATAGATTCGTATTTCTCAGTTGTAGATCTTCCTGCTCCTACAGATGGTTGATTAGTTTTTTGGGGGTTTTGTTTAAAAAATCTACCTTTATCATCCCTACGTTTAGACATAAAGAAACATAACTAAAATTAATTTTGTTCTGTATTTTTATTTTTATTTTTTATTTTTTAAAAAGAAAAATATGCCTATGAGTTTCTAAGACTATCTCTAAATGTGCCTCCTCGACAACGACGCCAAAATGTTAGGCTCCAACCTACTGATGTAAATTAGAGTGCAATTGATTGTCAATCCGGTGTTTGTAAGACTTAGAGGCACATCCAAAATATATGGATTTAGAGATAACTTTTGTTCTTTCGATGGAAACAAATCGAAGCTAATCTAAGTGCTGAGTATGAAAGGAAATTCTAAGCTTCTTTACAAAAGGTGTATTCATAGATCTCTTACTATTAATCAACAATTAGAGTAGAAAAACATTCAACTAGTTTTAAGTATTCAAAACAGTAAACATTCAAACTAAACTAGAAGCTTATAAATGTCTGAAAAGGCTAAACTCTTTTACAAGAGATACATTCTTTGCTTTCCCACATTTATAAGCCAGATAACTTGATCAAATAAAATGAAACAGTGCTATCTACAACATAATGTAAACTGAACTAAAGCTCATACCAAAATTTGCTTGAAAATAATGAAAAAGGAGAAGTGTACTAGCTTGGCAAAGGGGGCCCTCCAGTGCTTCACTTGTACACCTAAGTCGTCTCAGCTAAAAAGGAACTTCCAGCAGCATTCACATAATTATATCATAGACATCATCAAGAACAAAACACAAAACTGATCTCAAGACTGCAAATTCAAAGTTTTCTTCATTAGCATAAGGGTTGTCATACTAGTCCATGTCTTGGAGTATTTATACAAGAGTTTTGAAACTGATAATGCTAAGAAACCTCCTAAAGATAATGATCAGATCCATAAAATATGCTAGGAAGGTCGAATACCCCCTTCAGATCCATAAAATATGAACAAATCCCAAGAAAATATAAAACTGTCCATGATTTTATGCTAAAACAAGGTATTTTTTGCTGAAGTGGCCCTGTTTGACCAGCGTTGACCGGACACTTGGAATGATCAGATCTCGAAGGTGATAGGTATTCATCCATCCTTGTACATCAAGGATCATGACCCATTGCTTAGATTTCGCCCAATTGTCCTGGAAGTACACAAACCTAGGAGCAATTACGGGATTTAATCAAATCCTATAATTTTTGATAAATTTTTAATTTTAATGCCAAAAATTCGAAAATTCAATTCTTAAACTAAGGAATGATAAATGTACCTTGCATAAGCTATTTTATGGAAAATATGGAATAATATGAAGGCAAAATGGGTGGTTTTGGAGACAAAAGTATAGTTTATGGAGTGGAAGGAAGGATAAAAATGTACTCAACAATGGTATCATTGATTGGCACAACAACTCCAAGATTTTGAGGCCGCATGTATATCCGGAGAAATATCATATGCCCAACATGCATTTACAATAGTCAAATGGCTCAAAATTTGTGTTTATATAATAAAGTAGGATGCATGTTTCTTGGGATGTTTACTTAAGCATTTTGTTGTTGCTCTTGTTGATTGTAATCGCTCCTTCATTATAGGAAAAGTATTGAGAAAGAATTGTTCCAAATAGGAGTTCAAAGGCCAAGTATGACTTTCATACCTGTAGAAGATGTTTCCAAAACTTGATTCCTGTTGAATATTTCTAGTAAAGAAAGCATAATTTCTTGTAGAATATTTAAGGCCTGAGTTGGGGATTAGTTGAAGATCCTAATTGATATTTTTTGACAGAAAATATCATCCATAGAAGGAGAGCATCTTCAACACCCCTTAACATAATTATAAGTAGGATTCAATAGTTATGGAATATCTAAATTTTGGTGTTGTAGTGAGTGAGGAAGGGGTATGCATCCCTACAGGAGGTGTTACATTTGTTGATCACCATTATGCAGAAGAAATGGAAAGGAAATGTGGAGTCTTCAATCGATACACCTGCTACAAATTCTAAAACTTAGAGTAATATTTGACCTAGCACCTACAAAAGTTGATCAAATAAAGATGAGGTAGGGAATCTTGGTCAAGAAATCATCAAACAACAATTGGAAGGCCCTCTCATCTTATGAGTATGAGTGGTTGGATATGTATAATAAATGGGTGAATCAATTTTTGTGGGGGCATATAAATGACAAGGAAAGGCAAGACATGTCAAGGAAAGGAATGGCATGGAAAGACAAGGCATGGCATGTCAAGTCAAGGCATGTCAAGGCAAAGCAAGGCATGGAAAGGCAAGGCAAGGCAAGGCAAGGCATATCAAGGAAATCCATGGCATGTCAAGGCAAGGCATGTCAAGGTAAGGCAAGGCATGTCAGGGAAATGCATGAAAATGAAAGGCAAGGCAAGGTATGACATGTCAAGGCAAGGCATGTCATGTCAAGGTAGGGCAATGCATGGAAAGGCACGACAAGGCATGGCATGTCAAGGCAAGGGATGTCAATGTAAGGCAAGGGAAGTCATGGTAAGGCACGACAATGCATGGAAAAGCATGGCAAGGAAAGACAAGGCATGACATGTCAAGGCAAGGCATGGCTTGTCAAGGCATGGCAAGGAAAGGCTAGGCATGGGATTTCAAGGCAAGGCAAGGCATGACATGTCAAGTCAAGGCAAGGCATGTCAAGGCAAGGCATGACATGTCAAGGAAATTCATGGCATGTCAAGGTAATGCATGGCAAGGAAAGACATTGTTAGGAAAGGCATAGAAGGGCATGACAACACATGACATGTCAAGGCAAGGCATGACATGTCAAGTCAAGGCAAGGCAAGGCAAGGAATGTCAAGGAAAGGCATGACATGTCAAGGCAAGGCAAGGAAATGCATGGCAAGGCATGGCATTGCAAGACAATTCATGATAAGGCACACCAACATATGGGAAAGCATAGCAAGGCAAGACAAGGCATGTCATGTCATGGAAAGGCATGGCATGTCAAGGAAAGGCATGAAATGTCAAGGAAAGGCAATGCATGACATGTCAAGGAAAGGTATGATAAGGTAGGGAAAGGGAATTCTTGGCAAGGAAAGGCATGGAAAGGCAAGGCATGGCAAGGTAAGACAAGGCATGGCATGTCAAGGCAAGGTATGGCATGTAAAGGTAAGGCAATGCATGGCAAGGCACAACAAGGCATGGCATGTCAAGGGAAGGCATGACAATGTAAGGCATGGCATGAAAAGGCAAGGCAAGGCAAGACATGTAAAGGCAAGCATGGCATGTCAAGTCAAGGCAAGGCATGTCAACGCAAGTGATCTGAAAAGATCTTTTAAGACAATGGTTGAGTTTTAAAACATGAGTTCATTAACCAATTAGGAATTGAAGAAAGAGGAAGAAATTAATGATATATCATAGAATCCATAAGAAGAAATGTAGATATAAAAGTGAGCACAAATAATCAACAAACCATAACAACAAAGTTGTTAACGGAGGTCGACAAGATTGCCTACGTCTCCGGGCCTTTGTCTCAGTGGGTGAGGCTTTCTTATTTCTCTTCAATGCTTCAAAAGTACATCATAAAACTGTTAATTGGATTACAATTTGGTCTGGATGTATTCCGCTCAAGCTTAAGAACATAACACAACTGACGACTCTAAAAACGGTTGAGCGAAGCTCCCGGAATTGGCCCGCAAAGTTCCCCTCCTCAATGGCTTCCCTGCATAAAAATGACTTTGGCTTCACAATTATACAACATTTCTCCTCCTCTGAACCTCTCTAAGGCTGCCAAGAACCCATGGTTTATATATATTTGAAGTGGGCATCATCCTCCCAAGATCTCGCCTCAAATCGGGCTCCAGACCTCCCAAAAACAGGCTAAATTAGCATAAAATCCTATAATATAAAGTTTAAAACCCAAAAATTGGGAAAATACGTGCCAACCCCCTATCTTCGGGCTCCATGTCACATACGCCCTGCCATGTGGCCGAGGTTTGGTCTGGCGCGCTCTGGCCCCTCTGATCGTGGCTCCTGGTCCCATGGCTATAGCCCATGTGGCCAAGCCCTACAACTCCAACACACACATGTATCATTGCTAGCTCCTGGTCGGCTAGGGCTGGTTCCCATTGGTCGAGGCTTATCCCGAAATCCATGCCACCATCAACCTTTATAATATTTCCACCATATAAATAACAAGAAACATTATCTACCCATCCGGTTAGACCGGGGAGTTAGATCGTTGCGCCCATGGAGGTCGGGTGTTCGAATCCCCTGAAGCCACAAAATTTTTGATCTAGTCGTCATTGACAAAATCCAGGGTGCCACATGGCACCCTCTGATTTGGCCAAGTTTCACCTTAGGATTGGCCCGTACTATCCAGTCACCAACACAATCAATGTAAATTTAGTGTACAGTCAGCGAGCCACGTCATCATCGTATAGCTTAGTCAGCCGCCATGTCAGCTTCCGTATTGCCCAATCACCTACCACGTCACCTACTTTACAAGCATGTGTCATGCCATGTCATGTCCATACTGCACAATCGCCCTGTCACGTCAACATGCGTACAGCCCAAATGTCATCCGTACTGCCACGTGTCAGCCTACCATTGGGCTATGTCATGTACGGATTTCCATGTGTCATCCATACAATGCTACGTGTCAAATATGTACATGTGCCAACTCAACCCAAAATTTTTGAATTTGAGTGACACGTGTCACCTCTTGGTGACGCCATGTCAACATGATGATGTCATGCTGATGTCACCTATCATACTGCTGATGTCGATGTTGACTTTGATTTTGACCACTTGACTTTTTACATGTTTGGGAATTTGGTCAGAATGCGATAACTTTCGCATACCGTGTTCTTTTGAGGAAAAAAATATATGGTTGGAATCAGCGCAAGGAGACAGACGCAATGGAGTTGGTTTCGTCCGATTCCGAGAACTTTGATTTTTAGGCCTTCCTGGATCCATTTTAGATCAACAAAGGCATGTCAACGCAAGAGATGACATGTCAAGGAAAGGCAACTCAAGTCAAGGTAACTAAAGACATGTGAGGGAAAGGCATGGCAAGGCAAGGCAAGGAATGTCAAGGTAAGGCATGGCATGTCAAGACATGGCAAGGCAAGGCAATTCAAGGTAAGGGAATGAAGGGCAAGGCAAGTCATGGTAAGGCACGAGAACACATGGAAAAACATGGAAGGGAAAGACAAGTCATGGCATGTCAAGGCAAGGAATGGCAAGGAGAGGAAAGGGAATGCATGGCAAGGCAAGGCATTGCAAGGAAAGGAATAAAAAGGTACAACAACGCATGGCAAAGCATATCAAGTCAAGACAAGGCATGGCATGTCAAGGCAAGGCAATGCGTGGCAAGGCATGGCATGTCAAGGCAAGGCATGACATGTCAAGGCAAGGCATGTGAAGGCATGGCATGTGAAGGCAAGGCAAGGCAAGGCAAGGCATGGCATGTCAAGGCAAGGCAAGGCATGTCAAGGAAAGGCATTTTAAGGCATGGCATGTCAAGGAAAGACAAGGAAAGGCAAGGCATGGTATGCCAAGGCAAGGCATGGCATGCCAATTCAAGGCAAGGCATGTCAAGGCAAGGCATGACATGTTAAGGAAAGACATGTCAAGGCAAGGCAAGGGATGTCAGGGAAATGCATGGTAAGGCAAGTGAATGCATTGCAATGCAATTCATGGTAAGGCACGACAACACATGGAAAAGCATAGCAAGGAAAGACAAGGCATGCCATGTCAAGGCAAGTCATAGTGTGTCAAGGAAAGGAAATGCATGGCAGACCATGGCATGTCAAGACAAGGCATGACATGTCAAGGCAAGGCATGACAAGGCAAGGCAAGGGAGTGCATGTCAAGGCAAGGCATGACAAGGAAAGGCATAGCAATGCACAACAATGCATGGAAAAGCATGGCAAGGCAAGACAAGGCATTGCATGTTAAGGCAAGGCATGGCATGTCAAGTTAAGGCAATGCATGGCAAGGCAAGACAAGGCATGGTATGTCAAGGCAAGGCATGTCAATATAAGGAAAGGGAATGCATGGCAAGGCAAGGCAATGAAAGTAAAGTCATGGTAAGGCACGACAACATATGACAAATCATGGCAAGGAAAGACAAGGCATGGCATGTCAAGGCAAGGCATGGCTTGTCAAGGAAAGGCGTGGCAAGGCTAGGCATGAAATGTAAAGACAAGACATGTCATGTCAAGGCAAGGCATCACATGTCAACTCAAGGCATGGCATGTCAAGGCAAGGCATGACATATTAAGTCAAGGCAAGGAAAGGTAAGGAAAGGAATGTCAAGGCAAGGCATGGCATGTCATGTCAAGGAAAGGCATGGCATGTCAAGGAAAGGCATGACATGTAAATTGATTAAAACAAGAATTGAGTAAAGACTTCGATTCATTGTTATGAACAACTAATGTTATTGCAATGCTATCTTTGTGGTTAGTTGAAGTTTGAGTGTATTAGGTAATATATCGAGTACCATTTGCTCCTTGTTAAAAGTGATGTGCATACCTTCCAAGTGGGAAAAGGAATGTAGACATCAATAGAAATAGTGGGAAAAGGAATGTTAACATCAATATAAATGGTTATGTTTGTATTGCTTAAAGTGGTTGTTTTTAAGGATATAGTTTGGATGTTTTATGTTTTTTTTCTATTTTTTTTCATATTTTTCAATGAGTTTTGTCCAAAATTTAATAGGAAAATAAAAAAAATTGTAGATTTGAGTGGTTGAGATCGCATATTTGGTGTTCTAGGGTTTTTGAGGGTGTTAAAATAATTTATGCATTCAAAAACATGATTTAAGCCATGTAAAATTGTGATATCGCCAACAATCATGTTGCGGATTATAATGATAATTGACGGAAAGTAAAAAACGTAGAACGTTTAGACTACATTGTTTTAAATGGTTTATGAGTAATGAATAGAAGATTTGTTGAACATGCTATATGTGATTATTATTTATTAATAATGCAACAATGGTCCTGTGTCTAGTGCCAAGTAAAAGGAACTTTTGTTGAAGGATGTATGGTGGAATTACATGATTGAGGGGTGGAATTCTCACACTACAAGGTGTCTAGGCAAATTCTACATCATGCATGTTTGTGGACTAAAATATGTTGTCTTTATGAGTGATGTGAAATAAAGAGATATGTATCTTCAAAACCCAACTTTGATTGAAATCTTGTAAGTGTTCTATTTGGCCTACTTTGAATTTAGCAAGACCTAAATTGAAGTGAGATTAATAGTGAAGGAATGAACTACATTTTTTTAGAGAAGGAAGGAATTTCTAAGAAAATGCATGTACATAAGGATTGTAGCAGAAGAGTGAATACACTCGATAGTGTATCTATTTACTTAAAGGTGAGCAAAAAAATATGTAAATAACCTTATAGATGGGTAGAACAAGAGACATAACGTTGGTAGTGGTGCCTCAATCACCATGTACCAAGGGAGGCTTGTTAATGGAATGATGATGTACATCAAGAAAATCCAAGTTCAAATAGAAGTATAAGTTGAGTGTTCTTTTTATGGTAGAGTGCAAGACAATTGGTAATAGTAAAGTCACACACCAAAGCTATTGTTGGTAGATGTGAGAGGTGAATAGAACCTATCAAGAGTGTGCCATAGAGTGAAGGGGGAGAGATTATCAATGAAAAAACAACAAGTGATGAGAAACACCATCTTCTTGACATATGTTTTAGTAGTATATTGTTTTCCAACAGATTTCACCCATGCAAGCAATCCACCTATTTGACAAGTAAAAACATATAATTGAAATTGCTTTAACTGTCATCATCTAAAACTATGTACACAAAGAACCAAGGTGATATTTGAGGTTCTATGGTTCCACTACATGTTTTATTTACCTCCATAATTCACAACCAATCACATTGTGAACGTTGTATTATAACCCCGACACACTCTGACACACACACACACACACACACACACACACACACACATTCATAGTGTGGGATATGTTGAGAATTAGTTATGACAACAAATTATGAAGCCAGGTCAACTCAAATATTAATGTCAATGTTAAAAAGTACATTTTCTTCAAATGACATTCTCTAAGTGATAGCATCATCAAAGTCTGTTGAAAAATCCTCATGATTATGGTTTGACAAAGCACTAGAAATAGTGAAGAGAAAATATGGATTTTGAAGCTACAAATTCATAGCTTAGGTAATCATCATGAAGACTAAAGCCACCTAAGCAGAGAAAGTCTTAGAGAAAGTCTCATGAGGTGGAGGTGGAGGTGGAGCAAGAGATGAGAAGAGAAGAGGGGCCTACAAGTCTTTGGAAATCAAAATACCTAAGGGATGACATTTCACCATTGTCCTACAAATGGAAAAAGTTGTACTTGTAGAGTATGTTACCAGAAACGTGAAATGTGAAACAAAACATGAAGCAAATATAATATGAAAAAACAAAAATTGACATATGAGCCCCCTTATTTGTGGGATAAGGGACCTCCTATGTGCAATGATTTGATTTCTTAGTCTACAAGGGTGTACATACATTATCCCCATTTGGATTTGAACCTATGACATCTGAGGAGGAAACACATGTTCTTCATTGTTAAGCCTACTCAAGCTATATACTTTACTTGCAACATATTTCAACTGATCAAATGTTTTCATGGTCTATCTTTATTTTTTTTAATTAATTAAAAACCATGAATTTTATGCAATAGTTCCCATGCTTGCTTCATTGTTAAATGGATGTTGGTTTAACATACCACAATTTACCCAGGTACAAAAAGTCACAATGTTGTTGAAAGTTGTCTCAATACATACATTTGTAGAGTGTGCATATCTATTGGTGGCATGCACCTATCAAACTTGAAAATAATTGTCATTTTCAAATTGTTTCTCTCCATCGTAACAAGATATGAGGTGTCTCTTTTTATATGAGCAATTTAGCCACATTGGAGTAAAACTCCCATGTTTCATTCAATGGCCTAAACCTCCCACGTAAAAAAATGGAAACAAATTTAATGGTAATTAGCACTTACATTAGCTACCTTACATTATATCTCCACTGGTATATATGATGTGTTTCTAAACACAATTACAATTCACAAAAATAATAATGATATAACATTGATTAATTCGAGGTCATTGGATGTGGAGATCCAGGAATAAAATATTGAATGTAGAGGTGCAGAAATATAGGGACTCGGAATGTGAGAACTCTGAAGCAATTGCAAAAACTTGAGAATGTGGGGAAGGAAACAAGACTCTATGCACTTCACATTTCACATGAGGAATGGGGAAAAGCCATAATGTTGAACACATAAAGAAAACTTGAAAACTAGGCCCTGAACTATGCATTGGATGCAAAATGCGAGAATGTGGGAAAAATGACAACCAAAAGGAAGACAACAAGACTCTCCCCTCTCTGCAATCCATGTGTGGAAATGTGAAAATGTAGATCAATAAAATAAAACTCAAAAAGTAGGCTTTGCATTCCGCATTGAATGGAATGCACAAATGTGGGCAAAATCACAAGCACAAATTTAAAACTTCACGAGATCACTTGCATGCCTTATCTACTTATCTGTTTAAGTTCTTATGGCATATGGGTTTATGCATTAAGGGAATAGGGATTCGGGTTTAAGTGTTTAAGGGTCAATGGATTAGGGGTTAGGGGATTTAGGTCTTTTGTGTTAAGGGAAATTAGTGATTAACTAAGGTTGAGGGCTTAAGGGTTTAGGTATTAGGACTTAATTAGGCTTTAAGGGTCAATAGATTAAGGATTAGTGGATTTAGGGATTTGTCAAAACTCTCTTGAAATTTCATGGAACGTCTTCCAACACGTGCATCACCAATGTCATCCATTGATATCGCACGATGAGCAGTGAATGGGGCCAACGTTGAAATTTATTCAAATTGTTCATGTATGCATTGAAATTTGACATAGTTAGACTAGACACATGCCTTGACGGTATGTGGTGGTTTCAAGACTCGGGGATGCATGATGTCCCCACATAATCTTTGAGATCATCCATGTTTGCATCAACGTTCATCATGTAGTCTCATTATCATCTTTCATCATTCACATCTACAGAATGTTTTTTGAATCTCTCTTGAAATTTCATGGAACATCTTCCAACATGCCCATCACCAATGTCATCCACTAATGTCACACGATGAGCAGTGAATGGGGCCAATGTTGAAATTTCTTCAAATTGTTCTTGAATGCGTCAAAATTTGACATGGTTAGACTAGACACATGCCTTGATGTTATGTGAGGGTCTCAAGATCGAAGGATATTGCCTGACATCCTCGCATAATATTTGAGATCGTCCATGTTTGCATCAACATTTATCATGTAGTGTCATTGTCATTGTTCATCATAATTCCCATCTATAGAATCTTTGTCAAAACTCTTGAAATGCCATGGAATGTCTTCGACCAACACGCCCATCACCAATGTCATCCATCGATGTCGCACGGTGACCAGTGAATGGGGTGAACGTTGAAGTTTCTTCAAACTGTGCTTGTATGCATCAAAATTTGACATGGTTAGAGTAGACATGTGCCTTGACGATATGCGAGGGTTTCAAGACTCAAGGATGCCTTATGTCCTCACATAATGTTTGATATCGTCCATGTTTGCATCAGTGTTCACCATGCAGTCTCATTGTCATCATTCTTCATTCCCATCTATAGAATATTTATTGAAACTCTCTTGAAATGTCGTGGAACATCTTCCAACATGCCCATCATCAATGTCATCTACCAACACTGCGTAGTGAGTAGTGAATGGTGCCAACTATTGGCACAGGGGCAGACCCAGGGTTCAATGCTATAACAGTGCACCAACAAAACCCTAACTATCGGCCCTTTCAACAACACCTGCGAAGCAGATGAAGTCTCACCCGAGGTAGAGGCAGGGCTAGTTGCAAGACTCAAGTGTTTGCAACCTTATCTCGGACACAGATCTGTGATTATAATACTTAATAGAGAACTTAGCACCATTAGTTCATCATTATTTACCCAATATCTACTTCGTCGGTAAAACAGAGCATCACAACATTCACCCTGATCTAATGTATTTAAGCACTTAGCATAAAGAAATGGATCAGATTTGGCATATTCAAGCACTAAGCACATTCACCTATATAAGATCTAACATCCAGATTCATCATAAGCACAAAGCATAAACAGATCTATCTATCTATCTATATCAAGCACTTAGAAAATAAAACATAAATGCACCAACACATCCCACAAAGTAGAATAACACATATTTATGTGGTTCACCCCCACCCTGGGGCTACGTCCACCAACGCTTATTCTTTATTAGCTTCAATCAGTCATCTAAATGCGTAGAGCCACAAAAAATCTACTCCGCATAGATTAGGAGATATGCGCGCACCTCGCCAGATCCTCCTTCCCCAAGCTAGGTCTGACACAAAGCCTTTCATAGTCTGTTACAACCACTTGCACTTAGCTCTACAAGTTTCTCACAATAAGCATAGAGCATCTACAAACCATACTTTCACTTAGCTCTTAGCTTATTGGCCTCACATCACATAGATGCCCCTTTTTACATTTCTTAGACATCTATTTATACTTTACAAAATAGGCCTAAACATGGGTAAACCCATGTGTCGACATCCCATTCTCATTACATATCCCCAAATCCCAAAAAGGGGTCGAGATCCTGCGATCTCTGCTTCGTCTTCGACAGGATGTCGAAGTCCCATAATAAGTCAAACTTGACCAAGGATATACCAAAACTTGGTCAAGGGCCAACACCAACGTTGAAATTTATTCAAACTTTGTCTGTATGCGTCAAAATTTTACATGGTTAGACAAGACACATGCCTTGATGGCATGTGAGGGTTTCAAGACTCAAGAATTCCTGAAATCCCCTCATAATCTTAGAGATCCTCTGCTTTTGCATGAACCTTCATTATGTGGTCTCATTTTCATCATTTGTCATTCCCATCTATAGAATCTTGGTCAGAGATTGGTCTGAGAGGTTGCTTTGTCTTCTTACCTTTATTGTATCTACAGATTTTGTATTTGATTCTATGGCCATCCACTTTCCTCTCATTGATTTAGTAGGTCTATGTCATCCACGTCCTCTGTCCATGGCCTCCTCCGAATCCTATGATACGAAACAATGACATTAGTCACATAACATCTATGCATAATACCATTGTCAATACCATTACATACCATTGCATGGGTTGTCGCCTCTTCTAATTTTTGAAGTGCATTGTGTCCTTGTATTCCTTCGAGATTGAAGAGAGGTCACAAGGGGAGGGTTCATTTGATGGGATTGATTCCACAAGAAGGGGGGGATGAGACTACTTCTAGAGGTAGGTCTAAATGGGCCAAGATTATCCTAGCCAACTATTCCAAATATCACCACTACTCAATAAACTCCAAGTGATTACTATGGTATATCCCCATGAATGCTTCAACCTCTTTCTCCAATATCAACTGTGTAAGTGTTCTTAGTGCAATTTTTATTTTTAATGGGCCTCTCAAAATCATATTTGCACCTATTTTAGCAAATGATCGATTATACTACATTGTTCTTCTTTTAACTCCCTCTTGCACCTCTGCACTTCTCTCCTTGCCTCTCTAAGCTCAGACACGACACAACACTCGTTCTTGCAATGTCAATCCTCCAATGTTGCCATCCTTCTTCCTAATTGACTAACATACCTAATTACCAACATAATGACCAACTCAATCCATATCTCATGCTTGGAGAAGGTGTTGAGATCTAGATCAAGGGAAAGTAAGTTAGGCCATGTCCAATTTCCAACCCAAATAGAACCACATGCATCACTCAACTCCACCATTATACAACTCTTAACCACATGCAAAGGAGGATTGAAGGTGAAGTGAGGAGTTTGACACTAGTGTATTAACTTGCTATCCCATTGGTGTTACAGGATAAGACATGTTCATATGAAGTGTTCTCAATATGGAATGCTTGCATGTCATGTGGGAGATAGGATGGTATTCCCCCATTTGAATTGCCCCATCATGATTAGATTTTTGGACAATAGTCGACGCTAAATTGGGCGCCATTAGTGTTGGATTTAGCGACCGAACATGATTACATTTTGGGCCAATACTTGGCGCTAAATTCGGCACTAATGGTGCCCAATTTAGCGTTGACTATTCAAACAAAACAAAAAAATAAAAAAGAGCCCGCGCGCAATGAAAAACAAAGCATTCATTGATGTGCAGTCACCAATATTGTAAAGCATTTGACATTCACCATTATAACTTCTGTGTGGATTTCTTGGAACTTGGAAAATCGTGGGAGCTTGGAACTCACAATCTAAAATTGAGGGAGCTTGATTTATGGGAGTGATTCGGCCTCTACCAGTAACAAATTAATTTGTGCATGTCATTCACCCCCTAGCAGAGATGAAAATCAAACCCATTTCCATCCATTTCACACTACTGTTGTTTATAACAGTCACTACTATTGTTTATAACAGTTAGAGGGAAGGGAGCAAAACATAAAATGCAAAGAGAAGGGTTTTTCCACAGTTTAGAGGAAAAACATTCGCCCGAGGATGCCAGAAAATGTCAAGCAACAAAGGAAAACGAGCAAAGGGATCTGATTCTTGCCAGGATAAGGGTTTTCATAACCCTTCTATTGCTCATGGTCCTTTTTATCTCTATTTCTTTGCTTCTATTTTCTACCATTTGAGTCTTTCAAGGACTCCTCAATGCCCCAGTTTATGGCAACGACATGCATTTTTTACTACTTTAAAGCACCCATATGCACAAGCTTATCTTTCTCCCTAGTCATCACAACAACAAAATCATCAAGGGATGGCATCTTCCAAGCAGCTCCAAGAGAATTCTTGGTGGCATGGGATGTGGAAATGAAAATAGAGTAATCAAGTCCAAGTTTGGCAAGAATGGACAAAACAAGTTGTTCATATTCCTTGTCAATCCCACACAGCTTCTACTACAACCTCAAGGATTTCAACTTGGTGAGAAAGTCCTGGATGGTGTATAAATTGTTTGGGCTCAAGCTAATGAGCTCATTCTCCAATTGATATCCTCTTAACAGATCGTATTTCCCAAATAATCCTTCCATAGTAGTCTAGATTTGATTAGGTGAACTAGTAGATTCAATGCACGAGGGCTTCACTAACTAGGAAATACACTATCACGTTCGTTCATAAAGGAGTATTAAAAAGTGGAAAAAATAAAAACAATATATTGACATATAATAAGGGGTCGAGGGTTTTTTTAATAATAGATATCAATATAGTATAGTGGGGTTAGTTTTTGGGGTGGAAAAGGGGGGTCAAGGGGGGGAATTGCGGGTCAGAGCTAAATATAAAAGTGTGGAATTATTCGACTGATTCTTTTTTCCCTATGAAACCCTATTTTACTTGACCGTTGCCATTGAAAAACTAAGAAAACATAACAAAGTAACAAAGGAGAAACACCATCAATGATGCAGAGGACTCATAAAGGAAGAATGCCATTCATGAGCTACAACGGATGAGAAGGGGTTGAGTTCAAGAGTTTGATTTTCCATTTTCCGTATTGAACAAACAATAGTGGTGCTCTCGTAAGGAATTATTCAAATGTTGATGGACTAGAGTCAACATCTTCTTCGTTGTAGGTATGTTATCCATTATGGATGGAATAGAAGGGTTGGTACCGGATAATACTGAATTTTTGAGCATATGTGGAGAATATGGTATGCAATGGTATGCAATGGTATTGGAAATGGTATGCATTGGTATTGGTATTGGTATGCAATGGTATGCATTGGTATGGTATGGTATGGTATGGTATGGTATTGGCATTGGTATGCAATGGTGTCCAATGGTATTGGTATGCAATGGTATGGGTATGTAATGGTATTGGAAATGATATTTATTATGCATTGGTATGCAATAGTATTGGTATTTATGCAATGGTATTGGTATGCAATGGTATTGTTATGCAATGGTATTGGTATGCAATGGTATTGGAAATGGTCTGCATTGGTATTGGTATCCAATGGTATGCAATGATATGCAATGGTATGTTGTTGTATGGTTGGTATGGTATGGAATTCATATTGTTGTTGTATGAGAATCACCTTTGAAGGCTTATGAAGAGGTCTTCAACCAAGTGTAAATGGTGGCAATTGTATGGCCATGTGAAATTTATGGAAAAAGAGGGAGAGTACTTTCCACCCATTCTCGAAGATATTTTCACAATCATATGGAAATTGTATCAAGCCTATTGGTGTTTTAGTGGACATGGTATCATTGATTGGCACAACAACTCCAAGATTTTGAGGCCGCATGTATATCCAGAGAAATATCGTATGCCCAACATGCATTTACAATAGTCAAATGACTCAAAATTAGTGTTTATATAATAAAGTAGGATGCATGTTTCTTGGGATGTTTACTTATGCATTTTGTTGTTGCTCTTGTTGATTGCAATTGCTCCTTCATTATAGGCAAACTATTGAGAAATAATTGTTCCAAATAGGAGTTCAAAGTCCAAGTATGACTTTCATACCTGTAGAAGATGTTTCCAAAACTTGATTCCTGTTGAATATTTCTAGTAAAGAAAGTAGAATTCCTTGTAGAAGATTTAAGGCCTGATTTGGGGATTAGTTGAAGATCCTAATTGATATTTTTTGACAGAAAATATCATCCATAGAAGGAGAGCATCTTCAACACCCCTTAACAGAATTATAAGTAGGATTCAATAGTTATGGAATATCTCAATTTTGGTGTTGTAGTGAGTGAGGTAGGGGTATGCGTCCCTACAGGAGGTCTTACATTTGTTGATCACTATTATGGAGAAGAAACAAAGAGGAAATGTGGCATCTTCAATCGATACACCTGCTACAAATTCTAAAACTTAGAGTAATATTTGACCTAGCACCTACAAAAGTTGATCAAATAAAGATGAGGTAAGGAATCTTGGTCAAGAAAGAATCAAACAACAGTTGGAAGGCTCTCTCATCTTATGAAGAGTATGAGTGGTTGGATATGTATAATAAATGGGTGAATCAATTTTAGTGGGGGAATATAAATGACAAGGAAAGGCAAGACATGTTAAGGAAAGGCATGGCATGCCAAGGCAAGGCATGGAATGTCAAGTCAAGGCATGGAATGTCAAGTCAAGGCATGGAATTTCAAGTCAAGGCGTGTCAAGGAAAAGCAAGGCATGGCAAGTCAAGGCAAGGCATGTCAAGGAAAGGCATGGCATGTTAAGGCAAGGCATGCCAAGGTAAGGCAAGGCATGTCAGGGAAAGGCAAAGTAAGGCATGACATGTCAAGGCAAGGCATGGCATGTCAAGGTAAGGCAATGCATGGAAAGGCACGACAAGGCATGGCATGTCAAGGCAAGGCATGTCAATGTAAGGCAAGGAAAGTCATGGTAAGGCACGACAATGCATGGAAAATTATGGTAAGGAAAGACAAGGCATGGCATGTCAAGGCAAGGCATGGCTTGTCAAGGCAAGGCATGGAAAGGCTAGGCATGGGATGCCAAGGAAAGGCAAGGTATGACATGTCAAGTAAAGGTAAGGCATGTCAAGGCAAGGCATGGCATGTCAAGGAAATTCATGGCATGTCAAGGTAATGAATGGAAAGGAAAGGCATTGCAAGGCAAGGAATAGAAAGGCATGACAACACATGACATGTCAAGGCAAGGCATGACATGTCAAGTCAAGGCAAGGCAAGGTAATGCATGGCAAGGCAACACATGACATGTCAAGTCAAGGCAAGGCAAGGGAATGCATGGCAAGGCAAGGCATGACATGTCAATTCAAGGCAAGGCATGACATGTCAATTCAAGGCAAGGCAAGGGAATGCATGGCAAGGCAAGGCATTGCAAGACAAATCATGATAAGTAATGACAACGTATGGGAAAACATAACAAGACAAGACAAGGCATGACATGTCATGGAAAGGCATGGCATGTCAAGGCAAGGCATGGCATGTCAAGGGAAGACAATGCATGACATGTCAAGGAAAGACAATGCATGGCATGTCAAGGCAAGGTATGACAAGGCAAGATAAGGGAATGCATGGCAAGGAAAGGCATGGCAAGGCAAGGCATAGAAAGGCAAGGCATGGCATGTCAAGGCAAGGTATGGCATGTCAAGGCAATGCATGGCAAGGCACAACAAGGCATGGCATGTCAAGGTAAGGCATGACAATGTAAGGCATGGAATGTCAAGGAAAGGAATGTACATGTCATGGAAAGGCAAGGCATGGCATGTCAAGGCAAGGAAAAACATGTAAAGGCAAGGCATGGCATGTCAAGTCAAGGCAAGGCATGTCAACACAAGTGATCCGAAAAGATCTTTTAAAACAATTGTTGAGTTTTAAAACATGAGTTCATTAACCAATTAGGAATTGAAGAAAGAGGAATAAATTAATGATGTATCATGGCATCCATAAGAAGAAATGAAGATATAAAAGTGAGCACAAAGAATCAACAAACCATAACAACAAAGTTGTTAACGAAGGTTGACAAGATTGCCTACGTCTTCGGGCCTTTTTCTCAGTGGGTGAGGCTTTCTTATTTATCTTTAATGCTTCAAAAGTACATCAGAAAAGTGTTAATTGGATTACAAGCTGGTCTGGATGTATTATGCTCGACCTTAAGAACCCAACACAACTGACGACACTAAAAACGGTTGAGCGAAGCTCCCGGAATTGGCCCGCAAAGTTCCCCTCCTCAATGGCTTCCCTGCATAAAAATGACTTTGGCTTCACAATTATACAAGATTTCTCCTCCTCTAAACCTCTCTAAGGTTGCCAAGAACCCCCGGTTTATATAGATTTGAAGTGGGCATCGTCCTCCCAAGATCTGGCCTCAAATCGGGCTCTAGACCTCCCCAAAACAGGCTAAATCAGCATAAAATCCTATAATATAAAGTTTAAAACACAAAAATTGGGAAAATACGTGCTAGCCCCCTATCTTCGGGCTCCAGGTCACATATGCCCTACGATGTGGCTGAGGGTTGGTCTGGTGCGCTCTGGCTCCTCCGATCGTGGCTCCTGGTCCCATGGCTATAGCCCATGTGGCTAAGCCCTACAACTCCAACACACACATGTATCGTTGCTAGCTCCTGGTCGTTAGCCCCTGGTCGGCCAGGGCTGGTCCCCACCAATCGGGGCTTATCCCAAAATCCGTGCCACCATCAACCCTTATAATATTTCCTCCATATAAATAACAAGAAACATTATCTGCCCATCCGGTTAGACCATGGAGTTAGATCATTGCGCCCATGGAGGTCGGGTGTTCGAATCCCCTGAAGCCACAAATTTTTTGATCTAGTCGTCATTGACAAAATCCGGGGTGTCACATGACACCCTCTGATTGGGCCAAGTGTCGCCTCGGGATTGGCTCGTATTGTCCAGTCACCAACAAATCAACGTACATTCAACATACAGTCAGCGAGCCACATCATCTCCGTACATCCCAGTCAGCTGCCATGTCAGCTTCCGTACTGCCCAATCACCTACCACGTCACCTACTTTAAAACCATGTGTCATGCCACGTCATGTCCATACTGCACAATCACCCTGTCACGTCAGCATCCGTATAGCCCAACTATCGTCCATACTTCCACGTGTCAGCCTACCATTGGGCTACATCATGTACGGATTGCCATGTGTCATTCGTACAATGCCACGTGTCGAATATGTACACGTGCCAACTCAACCTGAAAATTTTGAATTTGAGTGACATGTGTCACCTCCTGGTGATGCCATGTCAACATGATGATGTCATGTTGATGTCACCTATCGTACTGCTGACGTTGACGTTGACTTTGACTAGTTGACTTTTTACATGTTTGGGAATTTGGTCAGAACGCGATAAACGATGTTCTTTTGAGGAAAAAAATATATGGCTGGAATCATCACGACGAGACGAACACAATGGAGTTGGTTTCGTCCGATTATGAGAACTTTGATTTTTAGGCCTTCCTGGATCCATTTTGGATCAACAAAGGCATGTCAACGCAAGGGATGACATGTCAAGGAAAGGCAACTCAAGTCAAGGTAACTCAAGGCATGTGAGGGAAACACATGGCAAGGCAAGGCAAGGAATGTCAAGGCAAGGCATTGCATGTCAAGGCATGGC
Source organism: Picea engelmannii (assembly GCA_009831015.1). NCBI lineage: Eukaryota > Viridiplantae > Streptophyta > Pinopsida > Pinales > Pinaceae > Picea > Picea engelmannii. The sequence continues at coordinate 99,776 of ML796065.1, forward strand.
AAGGCAAGGCAAGGGAATGCATGACAAGGCAAGGCATTGCAAGGCAAGTCATGGTAAGGCACGAGAATGCATGGAAAAACATGGAAGGGAAAGACAAGGCATGGCATGTCAAGGCAAAGAATGACAAGGAAAGGCAAGGGAATGCATGGCAAGGTAAGGCATTGAAGGAAAGGAATAACAAGGTACAACAACGCATGGAAAAGCATAGGAAGGAAAGACAAGGCATGGCATGTCAAGGCAAGGAAATGCATGGCAAGGCATGGCATGTCAAGGAAAGGCATTTCAAGGCAAGGCATGACATGTCAAGGCAAGGCATGACATGTCAAGGAAAGGCATGTCAAGGCATGGTATGTCAAGGCAAGCCAAGGAAAAGCAAGGCATGACATGTCAAGGCAAGGCAAGGCATGCCAAGGCAAGGCATGTCAAGGAAAGGCATGTTAAGGCATGTAATGTCAAGGCATGGCATGTCAAGGCATGGCATGTCAAGGCATGGCATGTCAAGGAAATATAAGGAAAGGCAAGGCATGGCATGTGAAGGCAAGGCATGGCATGCCAATTCAAGGCAAGGCATGACATGTCAAGGAAAGGCATGTCAAGGCAAGGCAAGGGATGTCGGGGAAATGCATGGTAAGGCAAGATAAGACAAGGAATGTCAAGGCAAGGCATAGCATGTCAAGGAAAGTATGGCAAGGCAAGGCAAGTGAATGCATTGGAAGGTAAGATATTGCAATGCAATTCATGGTAAGACATGACAACACATGGAAAAGCATAGCAAGGCAAGACAAGGCATGACATGTCAAGGCAAGTCATGGCATGTCAAGGAAAGGAAATGCATGGTAGACCATGGCATGTCAAGATAAGGCATGTCATGTCAAGGCAAGGCATGACAAGGCAAGGCAAGGGAGTCCATGGAAAGGCAAGGCATGAGAAGGCAAGGCATAGCAATGCATGACAACGCATGGCAAGGAAAGACAAGGCATTGCATGTTAAGGCAAGGCATGGCATGTCAAGGTAAGGAAATGCATGGCAAGGCACACCAAGGCATGGTATGTAAAGGCAAGGCATGTCAATGTAAGGCAAGGGAATGCATGGCAAGGCAAGGCAATGCAAGGAAAGTCATGGTAAGGCACGACAACATATGACAAATCATGGCAAGGAAAGACAAGGCATGGCATGTCAAGGCAAGGCATGGCAAGGCTAGGCATGAAATGTCAAAACAAGACATGTCATTTCAAGGAAAGGCATCACATGTCAAGTCAAGGCATGGCATGTCAAGTCAAGGCATGACATATTAAGTCAAGGCAAGGAATGGTAAGGAAAGGAATGTCAAGGCAAGGCATGGAATGTCAAGGCAAAGCATGTCATGTCAAGGAAAGGAATGGCAGAATCCCCGAGTTCCTACGAGGTCCTAGTGCAGGCTATCTCTTCCTGTCGAAACCTTCACTAAACCAATTCACCGGTTCTTTCATTGAAAAACCGTCATGTACAACTCAAGCACCAAGCGCAGGCTTCACCTCCATGTGATCATCAGTTATGACACCGGGCCAAGCCAAGAGGCACATTTTGCAATTCGCGACTCAGCGATACTCGAGAGTCAAGTCCTTCGACTCTTCAAACCCCGAAACCTGAAATCGTACCTTCGTTGAGATCGAGGGCTGTGAATCTCCCCCTGATCTGATGGTTCTGGCCGTATTGGGATTTCGGTAAATGGGAGTTCGAAATGCAAGAGAGTCGAGTATTTCGACTCTTCGAACCCCAAAACCCGATATATGAGTTCTTGTATGAGATCCAACGACTCACGGGATTTTGGAGCTTTCCCCGAACTTTGACCGCTCACCACACGTCTCCCCCGATGGACGGTCCAGATCCTTTTGGGACTCCTCTTTTCTACCATGTGACCCTGTCCTATGACCTAGGGCTCATCCTCTGAGCGCATCGGGGTTTCGCGTACCGGGATTTCGCGACTGGCAAAGACGAGGGGTCTTGCCCTTTGGTTTCCCCGGGTGATGAAACGCCGAAATGCCGAAACCTATTCACACCAAACTGATTCAGAGTTTCACAGATCGGGACTTCGTGACTTGTGAAGACGAGGGATATCTCCCTTTGGTTTCCCGGGTGCTGAAACGCCGAAATGACGAAACCTACTCACACTAAACTGAATCGAAGTTTCACATACCAGGACTTCGCGGCTTGCGAAGACAAGGGGTATCACCCTTTGGTTTCTCGGGTGCAGAAATGCCAAATCTATTCATACTAAACTGATTTAGAGTTTTGCATACCGGAACTTCGAGACTTGCGAAGACAAGGGGTATCGCCCTTTGGTTTCCCTGGTGCCGAAACGTCGAAATACCGAAATCTATTCATACTAAACTGATTCGGAGTTTTGCATACCGGTACTTCGCGACTTGTGATGACGAAGGGTCCTGCCCTTTGGTTTCCTGGGTGCTGATACGCTGAAATGCTGAAATCTATTCACACTAAGCTAATTTGGAGTTTCGCATACCCGGACTTCGCAACTTGTGACGACGAAGGGTCTTGCCCTTTGGTTTCCTGGGTGCCGAAACGCCGAAATGCCGATGAATGGGCCCGAATACTCTGGGACTTTCAGGACATTGCTAAGTCCACCCTCCTGCCTATGCAAAGGTTAGGGTCGACGAGAAATAGAGCTCCGATAGATCTTTCAGAGGGTTCTTGGGTAAATTATCCCTAGGCTTGGTGACCTGACTAAAAAGCCTTCCCGAGTGACCGTAGGCTTAGTGAATCCAGACGGATTTACCACTAGCCACCCCCGAGCTAGACCACAATGCTTGGAGATTCAGTTTTCTACTTCCAGCTCAACGAAAGTCAAGGATGAAGGTTACTCTCCTTCTCCTCTGTTCATAACTCTCTGTATTTCCAGAGTTTTCTCCAGTTCTCTTCCACGATCCCTGTCGCGCGTGTTCTCCTCTCTTCTCCTTGCTTACCACACTTCCTCTCTTGCCTTTTCTTGTCAAGATTGCATGTGGCATGAATTTCCCTATCCGCGGTCGGGTCTGGGAGCTGTTACAGATGGGAAGTTCACCCCCATCCCCTCATTAACTCTTGAGGAGCCTCCCCACCTACCAATCTGACGGGAAATCCATTCTGGGGTCAGAGAGTTGCTTTGGTCTTTGAGCAAGTAAAACCAGTACGGTACTGGCACGGTGGAAGTTAACGCAACCATTCCAGGTCCCTTCCACCACCTCTCATTAGCCATCGTGGTCTCTTTTATCACATCCCCCTCCCAGCAGTCATGCAACACATAATCATAACATAATTTACATTCATCGACCTTTTATACAAAGGTCCATCAAATCAAACATTCACATCCTTTGAGTTTGCCATAGTTCTTGGCCAATATAGTTATTTTACAGACTGGGGGAAACAGGGTGTTACAAATGCATGGAAAGGCAAGGCAAGTCATGGAAAGGCACAATAATGCATGGCAAGGCAAAACAAGGCATGGCATGTCAAGGCAAGGCATGGCAAGTCAAGGCAAGGTAATGCATGGTAGGGCATGGCATGTCAAGGCAAGGCATGAAAATGCAAGGCAAGGGAATGCATGGCAAGGTAAGGCATAGCAATGCAAGGCATGTCACGACAAGGCAAGGCATGACAAGGAAAGACAAGGCATGTCATGCCAAGGAAAGACATGGCATGTCAAGGTAAGGAAATGCATGGCAAGGAACGACAAGGCATGGCATTTCAAGGAAAGACATGTCAATGTAAGGCAAGGCATCCCATGGCATGTCAAGGCAAGGCATGGCATGTCAAGGCAAGGCATGGCGAGGCAAGGCATGGAGAGGCAAGGCATGGCATATCAAGGCAAGTTATGGTATGTCAAGGCATGTCAAGGCATGTTAAGGCAAGGCAAGGCATGATATGTCAAGGTAAGACTTTGAGACGCTACAAATAGATAAGCCAACCAAGCTATATTTCAAACAATTCTTTGCATGCAAAACCAAATGAAAGGTACACACAACTGATTCAAGAGTATTCTCTATTCTTGAGGACTTCAGGGATAAAGGATGCCCCAGATCTACAGATATGAGCAAAGGTGGCTGGAGCAGGACCATAAACACCTAGTTTATCCACCACTACCATCTTGCCTAGTAGAACAACTTCCGGTTAGAGACCTTATGTTTAAAAAATTATTTACGGTTTTAGACTTCTAAAAGTGAAATTAAATAAATAAAAAAGCATTTACGTTTTTAGGTCATTGCCAAAAGTGATGACTAAATAAAGCCCCCGACGATCGACACCGAAGGGCATCAAAATTTAATTTATTCATAATTTCAACCAATTTACTATCATTCACGGTTGACTTTATATTCTCCGGCCTCACAATTACACGTGTACGCGGTGCGAGGTAGTCTGATATATTTATTGGAACTTACACCTTGTTGCCCCATGCTTACACAAATTTCATAATGTTTAACCCCTCAATTTAATATTGATAATACATAATAATCTTATTATGTAAAGAAATGGGAGTGTATCACACCATAAATGCATGGTCGGCTTTGGTCATGGAACTTTCCATGTGGTCAGTGGACACATGAGCATTTATAAGAATTGTGTTTCACATTCATGATAAATAGTTTTTAAATGCAAATGGATTAAAACAAGAATTGAGTAAAGACTTCGATTCATTGTTATGAACAACTAATGTTATTGCAATGCTATCTTTGTGGTTAGTTGAAGTTTGAGTGTATTAGGTAATATATCGAGTACCATTTGTTCCTTGTTAAAAGTGATGTGCATACCTTCCAAGTGGGAAAAGGAATGTAGACTAAAATATGTTGTCTTTATGAGTGATGTGAAATAAAGAGATGTGTATCTTCAAAATCTAACTTTGATTGAAATCTTGTAAGTATTTTATTTGGCCTACTTTGAATTTAGCAAGCCCTAAATTGAAGTGAGATTAATAGTGAAGGAATGAATTACATTTTTAGAGAACGAAGGAATTTCTAAGAAAATGGATGTACATAAGGATTGTACCAAAAGAGTGAATACACTCGATAGTGTATCTATTTACTTAAAGGTGAGCAAAAAAATATATAAATAACCTTATAGATGGGTAGAACAAGAGACATAACGTTGGTAGTGGTGCCTTAATCACCGTGTACCAAGGGTGGCTTGTTAATGGAATGATGATGTCAATCAAGAAAATCAAAGTTGAAATAAAAGTATAAGTTGAGTGTTCTTTTTATGGTAGAGTGCAAGACAATTGGTAATAGTAAAGTCACACACCAAAGCTATTGTTGGTAGATGTGAGAGGTGAATAGAACCTGTCAAGAGTGTGCCATAGAGTGAAGGGGGAGAGATTATCAATGAAACAACAAGAAGTGATGAGAAACGCCATCTTGACATATGTTTTAGTAGTACATTGTTTTCCAACAGATTTCACCCATGCAAGCAATCCACCTATTTGACAAGTAAAAACATATAATTGAAATTGCTTTGACTGTCATCATCCAAAACTATGTACACAAAGAACCAAGGTGATATTTGAGGTTCTATGGTTCCACTACATGTTTTATTTACCTCCATAATTCACAACCAATCACATTATGAACATTGTATTACAACCCCGACACACTCTTACACACACATACACACACATTCATAGTGTGGGATATGTTGAGAATTAGTTATAACAACAAATTATTAAGCCAAGTCAACTCAAATATTAATGTCAATGTTAAAAAGTACATTTTCTTCAAATGACATTCTCTAAGTGATAGCATCATCAAAGTCTGTTGAAAAATCCTCATGATTATGGTTTGACAAAGCACTAGAAATACTGAAGAGAAAATATGGATTTTGAAGCTATAAATTCATAGCTTAGGTAATCATCATGAAGACTAAAGCCACCTAAGGAGAACAAGTCTTAGAGAAAGTCTCATGAGGTGGAGGTGGAGGTGGAGCAAGAGATGAGAAGAGAAGAGGGGCCTACTTTGGAAATCAAAATACCTAAGGGATGACATTCCACCATTGTCTTACAAATGGAAAAAGTTGTACTTGTAGAGTATGTTACTAGAAACGTGAAATGTGAAACAAAACATGAAGCAAATATAATATGAAAAAACAAAAATTGACATATGAGCCCCCTTATTTGTGGGATAAGGGACCTCCTATGTGCAATGATTTGATTGCTTAGTCTACAAAGGTGTGCATACATTATCCCCCTTCGGATTTGAACCTATGACATCCGAGGAGGAAACACATGTTCTTAATTGTTAAGCCTACTCAAGCTATATTCTTTACTTGAAACATATTTCAACTCAAATGTTTTCATGGTCTATCTTTATTTTTTTTAATTAATTAAAAACAATGAATTTTATGCAATAGTTCCCATGCTTTCTTCATTGTTAAATGGATGTTGGTTTAACATACCACAATTTACCTACGTACAAAAAGTCACAATGTTGTTGAAAGTTGTCTCAATACATACATTCGTAGAGTGTGCATATCTATTGGTGGCATGTACCTATCAAACTTGAAAATAATTATCATTTTAAAATTGTTTCTCTCCATCATAACAAGATATGAGGTGTCTATTTTTATATGAGAAATTTAGCCACATTGGAGTAAAACTCCCATGTTTCATTCAATGGCCTAAACCTCACACGTAAAGAAATGGAAACAAATTTAATGGTAATTAGCACTTACATTAGCTACCTTACATTATATCTCCACTGATATATATGATGTGTTTCTAAACACAATTACAATTCACAAAACTAATAATGATATAACATTGATTAATTCGAGGTTATTGGATGTGGAGATCCAAGAATGCAAGAATGAATGTAGAGATGCAAAAATATAGGGACTCAGAATGTGAGAACTCTGAAGCAATTGCACAAACCTGAGAATGTGGGGAAGGAAACAAAACTCTATACACTTCACATTTCACATGAGGAATGGGAAAAAGCCATAATGTTGAACACATAAAGAAAACTTGAAAACTAGGCCCTCAACTATGCATTGGATGCAAAATGCGAGAATGTGGGAAAAATGACAACCAAAAGGAAGACAACAAAACTCTCCCCTCTCTGCAATCCATGTGTGGAAATGCGAAAATGTAGATCAATGAAAGAGAACTCAAAAAGTAGGCTTTGCATTCCACATTGGATGTGGAATGCACAAATGTGGGCCAAATGACAAGCACAAATTTAAAACTTCACGAGATCAGTTGCATGCCTTATCTACTTAGACATTTTGTAAATCTTTTGTACTTTTACTTCCTTGGTAAAGAAAAAACAAATATATATATATATATATATATATATATATATATATATATATATATATATATATATTAGTTATCTACCACAATTGGCCAAAAGGAGAGCTCAAACAATTAGTGAGACTAATACCAACTCCCTCACGATGAATGGACGAAGGTTTAAAGTATCTAAAGTATCGAATCTTGCATTGGAATTGGTTTATAAAGAAAATCAAGGCACAAGTCTCAATATGGGTGAATAGATTGTTGTCGAGACACTACAACAAAACCCTATGATTTGCTCCCTTTTTTGCTTCCAAAGATTGTTTTAATGTATTTTTCTCCAATTTTTTGAAAAAGTCAGTGCTATTTATTAGGATGGCGCTATTTTTGGCGTTTTTTTGCGCTGACCAAATTATATACACACTAATAGCACCAGAAATAGTGTCGGATTTTGTGCCGGAAATAGCACCAAATTTAGCATCCGATTTAGCGCCGACTTTAGTGCTAGATTTAGCGTCGAATGTGCCTAAATAGTTAATTAGTTGAGGTGTTGGGGGTTAAGTGGATAGGGGCTTTGAGGATTATGGGATTTAGATATTTGGGGTACAGGGATTAAGGGTTAACGGATTAGGGTTAGGGTTTAATGGATTAAGGGTCAAGAGCTAAGGGATTTGGCACTTATGGGTTAGGTATTTTAAGGGTTAATGGCTTAGGGATTATGGGCTAGGGGATTAATGTTTAAGTTCTTATGGCATAGGGATTTAGAGATTAAGGGAATAGGGATTAGGGTTTAAGTGTTTAAGGGTCAATGGATTAGGGGTTAGGGGATTTAGGTCTTTTGTGTTAAGGGAAATTAGTGATTAACTAAGGTTGAGGGCTTAAGGGTTTAGGGATTAGGGCTTAATTAGGCTTTAAGGGTCAATAGATTAGGGATTAGGGGATTTAGGGCTTTGTCAAAACTCTCTTGAAATTTCATGGAACGTTTTCCAACACGCCCATTACCAATGCCATCCTTTGTTATCGCACAGTGAGCAGTGAATGGGGCCAACATTGAAATTTATTCAAATTGTTGATGTATGCATTGAAATTTGACATAGTTAGACTAGACACATGCCTTGACGGTATGTGGTGGTTTCAAGACTCGAGGATGTATGATGTCCCAACATAATCTTTGAGATCCTCCATGTTTGCATCAAAATTCATCATGCAGTCTCATTATCATCATTCATCATTCACATCTACAGAATGTTTGTAGAATCTCTTTTGAAATTTCATAGAACGTCTTCAAACATGCCCATCACCAATGTCATCCACTAATGTCACACGGTGAGCAGTGAATGGGGCCAATGTTGAAATTTCTTCAAATTGTTCTTGAATGCGTCGAAATTTGACATGGTTAGACTAGACACATGCCTTGACATTATGTGAGGGTCTAAAGATCGAAGGATATTGCATGACGTCCTCACATAATACTTGAGATCATCCATGTTTGCATCAACGTTTATCATGTAATTTCGTTGTCATTATTCGTCATAATTCCCATCTATAGAATCTTTGTCAAAACTCTCTTGAAATGTCATGGAATGTCTTCGACCAACACACCCATCACCAATGTCATCCATCGATGTTGTACGGTGACCAATGAATGGGGTGAACGTTGAAATTTCTTCAAACTATGCTTGTATGGGTCGAAATTTGACATGGTTAGAGTAGACATGTGCCTTGACGATATGCGAGGGTTTAAAGAATCAAGGATTCCTGATGTCCTCACATAATCTTTGAGATCGTCCATGTTTGCATCAATGTTCACCATGCAGTCTCATTGTCATCATTCTTCATTCCCATCTATAGAATATTTATCGAAACTCTCTTGAAATGTTGTGGAACATATTCTAACATGCCCATCATCAATGTCATCTACCAACGCTGCGTGGTGAGTAGTGAATGGTTCCAACTGTTGGCACAAGGGTAGACCCAGGGTTCATTGCTAAAACAGTGCACCAACAAAACCCTAACTACCAACCCTTTCGATAACACCTGCGAAGCAGATGAAGTCTCACCCGAGGTAGAGGCAGGGGTGGTTGCAGGATTCAGGTGTTTGCAACCTTAGCTGAGACACAAATCTGTGATTATAATACTTAATAGAGCACTTAGCACCGTTAGTTCATCATTATTTACCCAATATCTACTTCGAAGGTAAAACAGAGCATCACAACATTCACCTTGATCTAATGTATTTAAGCACTTATCATAAAGAAATGGATCAGATCTGGCATATTCAAGCACTAAGCACATTCACCTATATCAGATCTAACATCCAGATTCATCATAAGCACAGAGCATAAACATATCTATCTATCTATCTATATCAAGCACTTAGCAAATAACACAAAAATGCACCAACACATCGCACAAAGCAGAATAACACATATTTACGTGGTTCACCCCCACCCTGGGGCTACGTCTACCAACTCTTCTTCTTTATTAGCTTCAATCAGTCATCTACGTGCACAGAGCCACAAAAACCCTACTCCACATAGGACAGGAGACTGCGCGCACCTCGCCAGATCCTCCTTCCCCAAGCTAGGTCTAGCATGAAGCCTTTCAGAGTCTGTTACAACCACTTGCACTTAGCTCTACAAGTTTCTCACATAATGCACAGAGAATCTACAAACCATACTTGCACTTAGCTCTTATATTATCGGCCTCACATCACATATATGCCCCTTCTTACATTGCTTAGACATCTATTTATACTTTACAAAATAGGCCTAAAAATGGGTAAACCCATGGGTCGACATCCCATTCTCGTTACATATTCCCAAATCCCATAAAGGGGTCGAGATCCCACGATCTCTGCTTCGTCTTCGATGGGCTGTCGAAGTCCCAAAATAGGTCAAACTTGACCAAGGATATCCCAAAACTTGGTCAAGGTCCAACACCAATGTTGAAATTTCTTCAAACTTTGTTTGTATGAATCAAAATTTTACATGGTTAGACAAGACACATACCTTGACGACATGCGAGGGTTTCAAGACTCAAGAATTCCTGACATCCCCGCATAATCTTCGACATCCTCAAATTTTGCATGAACCTTCATTATGTGGTCTCATTTTCATCATTTGTCATTCCCATCTACAGAATCTTGGTCAGAGATTGGTCTGAGAAGTTGCTTTGTCTTCTTACCTTTATTGTATCTACAGATTTTGTATCTGATTCTATGGCCACCCACTTTCCTCTCATTGATTTAGTAGGTCTATGTCATCCACATCCTCTGTCCATGGCCTCCTCCGGATCCTGTGATACACAACAATGACATTAGTCATATAACATCTATGCATAATACCATTTGTTACACATCCAAATCACTCAACTGGATAAGTGTCACACATACCTCTCGCTTGTCGCAAGTGTCGCAACTCCTATACAACTTGTCGCAAAGGTCACAAGCTGGTTATAAGGGTGTCGTAAATACTGTTGGATCATGTCACCGTAATGACGACATCACAGAGACACTTGAAACACCTCATTTACTCAGTTTGAAGGAAGAAAGTTGGTCTACTGAAGACAAACATCTCTTGACACATTGGAAAGCTTCAAAATTAAGGTTTTGGAAGGGGAACGCTCCTCCAACACTACCTGAGGAGCGTCGGCGCCCCTCCACCATGGCTGAGAAGCGTTAGAACGCTTTTCCACCCCTTTGCAGGAGCGCTATCCAACTTTGAAGCGCTGGCGCTTCTAGGGACCTCTCTGGGAGCGTTATAACGCTCTGTGACCTTCTTCAAAGAGCGCTCCCTATTCTGGGTGAACTGTTAAGCCCGGCGAG
>ML796065.1:110956-134641 GCA_009831015.1 Picea engelmannii
GGGGCTGAGGTCTAGATCAAGGGAAAGTAAGTTAGGCCATGTCCAATTTCCAACCCAAATAGAACCACATGCATCACTCAACTCCACCATTATACAACTCTTAATCACATGCAAAGGAGGATTGAAGGTGAAGTGAGGAGTTTGACGTTAGTGTATTAACTTGCTATCCCATCTGTGTTACATGATAAGACGTGTTCATATGAAGTGTTCTCAATATAGAATGCTTGCACGTCATGTGGGAGATAGGATGGTATTCCCCCATTTGAATTGCCCCATCATGATTACATTTTTGGACATTAGTCGATGCTAAATTGGGCGCCATTAGTACTGGATTTAGGTCCCCAACATGATTACATTTTGGGCCAATACTTGGCGCTAAATTCGAGGCTAATGGCACCCAATTTAGCGCTGACTATTCAAACAAAACAAAAAAATAAAAAAGAGCCTGCGCGCAATGAAAAAAAAAGCATTCATTGATGTGCATTCACCAATATTGTAAAGCATTTGACATTCACCATTGGAACTTCTGTGCGGATTTCTTGGAACTTGGAAATTCGTGGGAGCTTGGAACTCACAATCTAAAATTGAGGGAGCTTGATTTATGGGAGTGATTCGGCCTCTAGCAGTAACAAATTAATTTGTGCATGTCATTCACCCCCTACCAGAGACGAAAATCAAACCCATGTCCATCCATTTCGCTTTACTGTTGTTTATAACAACACTACTATTGTTTATAACAGTTAGAGGGAAGGGAGAAAAATGTACAGAGCAAAAATAAGGGATTTTCCACAGTTTAGAGGAAAAAAATTCGCCCGAGGATGCCAATAAATGTTAAGCAGCAGAGGGAAATGAGCAAAGGGATCCAATTCTTGCCAAAATGAGGTATTTCATACTCCTTCTTTTGCTCAGTGTCCTTTTTATCTCTATTTATTTGCTTCTATTTTCTACCATTTGAGGCTTTCAAGGACTCCTGAATGACCCAGTTTATGGCAACGACATGCATTTTTTACTACTTTAAAGCGCCGATATGCACAAGCTTATCTTTCTCCCTAGTCATCACAACAACAAAATCATCAAGGGATGGCATCTTCCAAGCATCTCCAAGAGAATTCTTGGTGGCATGGGATGTGGAAATGAAAACAGAGTAATCAAGTCCAATTTTGGCAAGAATGGACAAAACAAGTTGTTCACATTCCTTGTCAATCCCACACAACTTCTGCTACAACCTCAAGGATTTCAACTTGGTGATAAAGTCCTGGATGGTGTCAAAATTGTTTGGGCTCAAGCTAATGAGCTCATTCTCCAACTGATATCCTCTTAAAACATCGCATTTCCCAAATAATCCTTCGATAGTAGTCTAGATTTGATTAGGTGAACTAGTAGATTCAATGCACGAGGGCTTCACTAACTAGGAAATACACTATTACGTTCATTCATAAAGGAGTATTCGAAAGTGGAAAAAAGAAAAATGATATATTGACATATAATAAGGGGTCGAGGGGTTTTTTAATAATAGATATCAATATAGTATAGGGGGGTTAGTTTTTGGGGTGGAAAAGGGGGGTCAAGGGGGGGATGTGTGGGTCAGAGCTAAATATAAAAGCATGGAATTATCCGACCGATTCTTTTTCCCTATGAAAGCCTATTTTACCTGACCTTTGCCATTGAAAAACTAAGAAAACATAATAAAGTAACAAAGGAGAAACACCATCAATGATGGAGAGGACTATAAATCAACTCACAAAGGAAGAATGCCACTCATGAGCTACAACAGATGAGAAGTGGTTGAGTTCAAGAGTTTGATTTTCCATTTTCCCTATTGAACAAACAATAGTGGTGCTCTCGTAAGGAATTATTCAAATGTTGATGGACTAGAGTCAACATCTTCTTCGTTGTAGGTATGTTATCCATTATGGATTGAATAGAAGGGTTGGTATCGGATAATACTAATTTTTTGAGCATATGCGGAGAATATGGTATGCAATGGTATGCAATGGTATTGTAAATGGTATGCATTGGTATTGGTATTGGTATGCAATGGTATGCATTGGTATGGCATGGTATGGTATGCATTGGTATTGGCATTGGTATGCAATGGTGTGGGTATGTAATTGTATTGGAAATGATATTTATTATGCATTGGTATGCAATAGTATTGGTATGTATGCAATGGTATTGGCAATGGTATGCATTGGTATTTGTATCCAATGGTATGAAATGATATGCAATGGTATGTTGTTGTATGGTTGGTATGGTATGGAATTCTTATTATTGTTGTATGAGAATCACCTTTGAAGGCTTATGAAGAGGTCTTCAACCAAGTGTAAATGGTGGAAATTGTATGGCCATGTGAAATTTATGGAAAAAGAGGGAGAGTACTTGCCACCCATTCTTGAAGATATTTTCACAATCATATGGAAATTGTATCAAGCCTATGGGTGTTTCAGTGGAAATGGTTGTTAGGCTCCAACCTACTGATGTAAATTAGAGTGCAATTGATTGTCAATACGATGTTTGTAAGACTTAGAGGCACATCCAAAATATATGGATTCAGAGATAACTTTTGTTCTTTCGATGGAAATAAATTGAAGCGAATCTAAGTGTTGAGTATGAAAGGAAATTCTAATATTCTCTACAGAAGGTGTATTCATAGATCTCTTACCATTAATCAGAAATTAGAGTAGAAAAACATTCAACTAGTTTTAAGTATTCAAAACAGTAAGCATTCAAACTAAACTAGAAACTTATAAATGTCTGAAAAGGCCAAACTCTTTTACAAGAGATACATTCTTTGCTTTCCAAAATTCATCAACCAGATAACTTGATCAAATAAAATGCAACAATGTTATCTACAACATAATGTAAACTGAACTAAAGCTCATACCAAAATTTGCTTGAAAAGAATGAAAAAGGAGAGTGTACTAGCTTGGCAAAGGGGGCCATCCATTGCTTCACTCGTACACCTAAGTCATCTCAGCTAAAAAGGAACTTCCAAAAACATTCACATAATCATCTCATAGACATCATCAAGAACAAAACACAAAACTGATCTCAAGACTGCAAATTCAAAGTTTTCTTCATTAACATAAGGGTTGTCATACTAGTCCATGTCTTGGAGTATTTATACAAGAGTTTTGAAACTGATAATGCTAAGAAACCTCCTAAATATAATGATAAGATCCATAAAATATGCTAGGAAGGTCGAATACCACCTTGAGATCCATAAAATATGAACAAATCCCAAGAAAATCTAAAACTGTCCATGATTTTATGCTAAAACATGGTATTTTCTGCTGAAGTGGCCCTATTTGACCAGCGTTGACCGGACACTTGGAAAGATCAGATCTTGAAGTTGATAGGTATTCATCCATCCTTGTACATCAAGGATCATGACCCATGTCTCAGATTTCACCCAGCTGTCTTGCAAGTACACAAACCTAGGAGCAATTACGGGATCTAGTCAAATCCTGTAATTTCTGATAAATTTTTAATTTTAATGCCAAAAATTCAAAAATTCAATTCTTAATCTAAGGAATGATAAATGTACCTTGCATAAGCTATTTTACAGAAAATATGGAATAATATGAAGGTGAAATGGATGGTTTTGGAGGCAAAAGTATAGTTTATGGAGTGGAAGGAAGCATAAAAATGTACTCAACATCTCCCCCAAGAGGAAGACTTTGCATGTCCTCATGCACAAAAAAAAAAATGTTCTTGAACCTCTGTCAGTAATCTTCTTCCACCTCTGCTGCCTGCAACAATGTATCCACATTAACCTTAGTTGTATGAAGAACTTTCAGTCTTTGATATTTTTCTTTGTATGCCTTCTTCTGCTGAAACCATTTGTAGGCCTGTTTGGAAATTAATTTGTTTTGATTTTGAAGCTTCTTTCAAGAGGAATTTTCTGTTCAAATGAAACAAAGAAAATCTCATTTTTTTTTTAATTTCTAAACTACTCTCTGTTTTCAATCATAAATTTTTTGATGAAAGGGCATACCTGGCAATTCAATCTGCAATTAAAAAAAAACTCTATGCCTTCTTGTTGAAACCCAACTCTATTTTTCTTTTTACAATCAACCTCTACTAGAAATGAATTGTTTTTGTTCTTAAAACGTTCCTCAGGAAGTCGAATTTGGCACTTAGCTTAACAATTGTTAACATTGAATTCAAACTTACCTTTCCCTGACCGACTCCTTCTTGAACACGTTCTCTTTGCCTTTACTCTCCACGCATTCCTTTTCAACTGCCACGTGTTACATTCCTCCTCGTTACGACCACAACCTCTTATAACAAGTGCATTTTTTTTTTGTGGGTGTGTGTACAAGGGTAACAAGACATTATATTCTACACCGCCACATGACGACACATCATGTCACATGCAACTGCGATATCAAATAAAGGATCTAAGATGCACATCGACATCTGTCAGCAAAGAACAACAATCAACCGTCCAAATAAAAGGACCGACTACCCATCCGTCCTACCCTGCAATGGTTAGGACCTCCAAGACACATAAGCAACACTCAAGCCTAGGTTCCCATCAATTTTAACCATTTAAGGTCTCAGGGCTGGCGACTGTTCTGAGGAACATGGAGGTGTCTACATCCCGCCCCACACAATCCCAATCAACTAAATATGCTAAATCAACAACATCAAGGATGATCGTTGTGCGATGAATTTTATGAATCAACACACATTAAGAATTCCACGGCGAAAGAGAATTTGATTACGAAATCCATCATGAACAACATAAGTGTGAGCGAAATGAAAACAACTTTATTTACATCAAGAAGTAAGGGTAGTCATCTACTTTACATCAAGGCGCAAAATTAATCATTCATTAGTTCAACTGTAGCTAACATTTCTAATGGCAAATGAAGTGACTACACACATGCCCGTCATACTTATCCTGGCGCTAAATAAAACAATCGGTTATGATTAATCAATCCATTACACAATATAAAAAGAAGACAATCGAGCAAAAGGAATTACATGAAGAATAGCAAGAAACACAAGGGCATAACTACCATTTGAATTGTCGTAAAACTCTTCTAATATGATTAGTAACTTGTTATATTTGAAAATTATGAGGTATTACTATTAGTATTCATTCATGCTATAGCAAGTATATCCTTTTTTGTTGGACTAAATTGGGCAGTGGAATGGAAATAACAATTTTGAATAATTAATAATGAAAATAACAATTTGAATCAAAATAATAAAACAACAATTTTGAATAAATAATAAACTTGATAATTCCTGTTCAAGTTGACATAATTCGATTACTAAGCCACCAGTAAGTTCAACAATAGCCCTTTTTGTGGCGGATGAAGTCACTACCCCAAGACCGTCCATACGGTCATGGTGCAATTAAAATAGTCTCTTATCAATCATCCATCCGTTAAGGAATATTTAAACACAATTTAGCAAGAGAATAAAAATTTAAAGACTTTCAAGGCACATAATACTATACTATACCTAACAATCAATTAGCAACCCTCGAGTATATGTGAGCATGAACATAATACAACATTCATTAAAAATAATAACCAGAATATATATTCTATTTAATTAATGAAATGCAGAGAATCTATAGGGTGAGTTCTTGAACCCGAAAGGTGTTGACGGATCTACGCCATTTGACTAGTTCTCTTTTATTCAATGGATAAATCATAATTTAAAACTCACCAATAAACAAGTAAAAATCTCAAGTAGGAAGCTAACATTAAATAACCAATAAAGAAATAATGAGATCTTTAAGGTAGAGAAAATATCGCGGCTTTTAATGTCAATACCCTGGCATTGTCATAAAGTAAAAAAAACAAACAAGAAATTAAATAAAAAAAAACAGTGGTAAGGTTTTGGGGAAGGGCTGTAAAAAGATACCTTATTATCCCTTAAGGGAACTATAAGTAGATCGAATCAAAATTGGAATTTAAATATTACAATCTCCATGATAAATTGCAAATCCGTAGGGATTTCAAGGAAGTCAAAATCTTATTAAAAAGCAGATTTAAGAACTCAGTGTTTGAATTAACTCTATTTAAGATTTAAGAGGGACCCCAACAATAAAAATGAAACCTGCAATTTTCAAAAGGAAAAAGAGAGGAAATCAAAACTCAATTAACTAAAAACAAAACTCGAATGTTGTTAGTGTAAAGACTCAGCCAAGGCACAAATGTACGAGGAATAAAACAAGGGTGAGGTAGGCGGGTAAAAAGGAAAGCGGTGAAAGGTGGAGCTAAGATCTGAAGGGTTGGCGGTAAAAATTTCAGGATACGCTATCAGTAATAACTGACGTCTGCGCAATCGTAGGGGCACTATCTGAGCCATCAGTCACTGTCTAAAATAAGGAGTCCCCCAGGAAGACGCCTAGACAGTCGCTGGTAGTCACCGCCGAACAAGCTGTCAACTACATGTATTACAATGAACTTCAATAATAAAGAAGGGAACGCAGGAGAAATGCGAACCAACGAACCATTCGCAGAAACACAGACTAAATGGGTTAAGGGAACGCAATTTTAGCCAAGGGAAGGAAGATTCAGCGCAGAACGAGTCATTCCTTGCGCCCAGGGTTCAACACCAGCACCCGAATAAAGAAGGATCCCACGGGGCCTCTGTGCTCGGTCCGGAGGCTGGGAGGATACAGCTGAATGCTGTGGTTAACGCAGTCAGGAGGATTTTTTTTTTTTTGCAGTAAAGCCAAATTCTAAAAACGATTTAACAACACTGTCTACAACCCATGGTAGACCATTAGTTAGTTTAAAATCCATGGTTGTAATGAAATAAATGCCCCAACTGTCATGCAAGCTCGCGATAACATGTTGACCAAGAAAACACCGTTTGCTGTCATAAAAGTTTAAGGAAAATGCAGGTCACCAAGGAGCTCACTGGCAACGTGGAAAAAGGATACAAGCGCAGCCACCAGGGGATTACGCTGGGTAAGTCCAAGGTTGAAAAGCAGCGAATAAGAAAACGTTCTCGGTAAAAAGGTAGGATCGTCATCAAGTAAATAATTCACCAAGGAGTCGTTATTACAGCCAAAACATAACTACCAATGCAGAGTTAAACATCCAAAAAAAATCGTTGAGTTTATAACTGTCAAAGATTTAGTCCACTAAGTTTATATCCTTAAGGAAACGCTGAGAATTATATTTTATCTTAAACCGATATAAAAACACAGAGATAAGAACTTCGTCATCAATTATATTTCAGGGTAATTAAACATAGTTAAGAAGGAATTACGCAGAAAAGTCTAGCAAGATATAAACATGAAGGGAAAATGAGATAATACTAGTATAAACATGCCAAATTCATTTATACTCCTCATCCAGATCCAAGCATAAAAACACAATCAATTATAAAAAATGTGAAGCATAGCAGGAGAGCGCATCAAACAAAAAGGGTTATTGAAATGTCTGTAGAGATTTTATCAGCCAAGGTGTGAAGAATATTTAGCAAGGTAAAAACGCACAGTGAAAGGAAAGGCAACGCCATTAACGTTCCTTTTTTAAAACAGTTACAGTTATAATTGCCGAGTAAATAAATAAAATCAAACATTCAATCCATTTACAACCGATATTCTGATCCCAGCATAAGTCATAAGGCATTTTATTCCACCAAACGAAAAAACATACCGTTGCCTTATCGCCCGCTTTGATGACGTCTGCGCGCTCTGTACCGCTCCTGCTCGCCGACCGTCGAGACCTCACTTGTACCTCCCAGCCAATCGCTAGGGGTACTCTGCTTCCCCCTTAGCCCCCCGAGCTGCAAAGGGGCCACACACTATCCAGATGGTACGTCTAGCTTCCCAGCTCGCCTCGCAAGGCCGAGCTACCACTCCTATCCGAGCTAAGAAATCCCAACTCCCCACAAGTAATCAGTCAAGTCACAAATCTGACAGCATAACTTTACGCTAACATCCGATCCCCTTTCTTCCTCCTCTTCCCTTTCTTTTATAGAGTTTTTAAAACCTCCCCTTTCCCTAAATCACATTTAAATTAAATTTTAATAAAAATATTCTAAATATTCTCCTTCGCACAAGTGTCGTCCATCCCCCTCTTTCCTCCAATAATTATTTTCTTTAAATTTATTAATTGTCTCATTTCCCTCACCCACCTAGAGTTGCTCCTAAATTTACTCCTAGGTGTTCCTAGATTCCCTTACAGGTTTAAATACTTTCCCTAAAATGAAGTTGCTAATTTAGTTCATTTTAAAAGGTTCTTAATTGCAGATTCCTTACTATGTTGACCTTGCTTTTTACCATAAGTTTCCCTCTTTCCCTTATTATGTTTCCCCCCATTCCTTAGTTTCCTAAATTTTATTATTCCCTTCTTTCCCCTTTTATTAGGGCCAAAATGACAGTTGCGCTATTTACTCTTTTCCTTTTATTATTAATTTGAAATCTTTTTACACTTTCACAAGTTAAATAATTTATTTCTTCTTTACAATTTAAAACCACNAATTATTTTCTTTAAATTTATTAATTGTCTCATTTCCCTCACCCACCTAGAGTTGCTCCTAAATTTACTCCTAGGTGTTCCTAGATTCCCTTACAGGTTTAAATACTTTCCCTAAAATGAAGTTGCTAATTTAGTTCATTTTAAAAGGTTCTTAATTGCAGATTCCTTACTATGTTGACCTTGCTTTTTACCATAAGTTTCCCTCTTTCCCTTATTATGTTTCCCCCCATTCCTTAGTTTCCTAAATTTTATTATTCCCTTCTTTCCCCTTTTATTAGGGCCAAAATGACAGTTGCGCTATTTACTCTTTTCCTTTTATTATTAATTTGAAATCTTTTTACACTTTCACAAGTTAAATAATTTATTTCTTCTTTACAATTTAAAACCACAGATTTTTATTAAATTATTACTCTCTTCATTTTACCCCAAAAATTATGAAGACTAAAACTATTACTTAAGTGGTTTTTAGTTTAAATTTTTTTTATTTTTATTTTTATTTTTATAGGGTCTTTTTCTTAAGGTTAAACAAAATTTTACCCTAGAGAAGTTTTAGACTTAGGACTCAGATTCTGAACTGGGAGACAATTATTTAGGGAAGTTGTTTTAAGAATTTCTTAATGTGTTAAAAGTCTTAGGGCCATCTAGGTTTGTTCCTTCATCAATATCAACGCGACGTGCCCTTCAGGACGCACCACGTGCTCCAAGGGTGCCACTCGCCTCGTTTGTTTCTTTTGCGCGACGTGCCCTTCAAGATGCACCACGTGCTCCAAGGGTGCCACTTGCCTTGTTTGTTTCTTTTGCACGACGTGCCCTTTAGGATGCACCACGTGCTCCAAGGGTGCCACTCACCTTGTTTGTTTCTTTTGCGCGACGTGCCCTTTAGGATGCACCATGTGCTCCAAGGGTGCCACTTGCCAACTTGACTGATTGGTAGACATCAATAACCCCTAGAGTCAACACTCCGCTAGGTGAACTTGTGGGAGACTAAGGGATTCTAAGGAATAAGGCCCCCGCCTTATTGCACACCCCTTAGAATCATTGTCAACGACTGTCGCAGTCTGCCCTCATGGCATCGTGGATCCTCTCGAACTAGGTAATCGTTAACCTACAGTTTGAGCCACGGCGGGAGTGCTAGTAGGCTGTGGCAGGGCTGCTGTCAACACCTCTCCCTCAACCTCTCTGGAAATCGTGTGTGGCCCCTTTACTCCATATGTGAGTCTGGTTGAAAAACTATCGTTAGCCTGCATCATCAACAATCATGTCAGAACATGTCCACTGCATATCATCAAATCAATGTAATATCACAGTAAATAAATCAACCCAAATAACACACTCCTTGACTCAATCCAGAGTCCAAGGGGTTCCAATGATGCCTCTGCATCCTCAAGGTCCAAAACCCTGCACACTCAGTAAAACCGAGTCAATAGCACCTGTCTATGTCAAAGCAATAAAACATCATGTCATCTATCATAACGCATCATAATCAAGGATAAATGTTTTAATATCATAAAAGTCCATATCACTTGCGAGCAAGTGTCCTCAAAGAATAAGTTTTCTCAGTGCGCCAGAGCGGGATGTTACATACACCCCCTCTTGGTTTAAATTTCGTCCCGAAGTTTCTCAGTATAAATACCGAAATAAATGTATCACAGTATCTTAAGTCTATCTATCAAACAAAAATGGAAAATGTTGGCGCATATCATATGCGTCTTCCTAGGTCGCCGAGTGCGGACTATAGTTGTCCCACTGGACCTTCACTTGATCTACCGTTCGATGTCGTAACTGTCGAACGCGGTGATCTAAGTTGCGGACCAACTCAGCTGTGAGCGCTCCCTTGTCCGATACCTACAAGGAACTCATGTCAATCACATGTGTAGGATCACTAATATAATGTCTCAAACCGATACATGAAAAACATCGCGCATACGCCTCAAAGAATCAGACAAGGCCAGTCGATAGGACACGAGCCCCTTTCTCTCCACAATCTTGAAAGGTCCCATGATCCTAGGAGAGAGTTTAGCTCCCTTTCCAAATTGGATCGAACTCTTATGCTCTTGTTGTTTGATAGTGAAACCCTAAGTTCTTCTTATAGCTCCCTTGGAGACCAAACTGGTTTCCTTGAGTAATAAAAATTATGCTGTGAGGGTATATGAAATTAAGTGATGAAAAGATGATGTAGGGGAAGGGAAAGATAGGATTTTTATCGTTTCTTTAGCTTATGAAGAATTTTCCAAATTTTTAAAGCATTAAAAAGAAAAATGTATACTAACTTGTTTTCTCATTGTGTTTGCCTGATTGAAGCTGGCTGAAATGTTGCTGCAAGTCTTCAAATTTGATAAAGTTCTTCTTGTATTTCTTTTTCTTAGTATCTTCCTCAGGTCCCTCTGATAGATGAAGTGGATATTCTTTTTGTTTTCTCAGGTCCCTCTGCTGGATGCATTGCTTCAGATCCCTCTGCTGGATGCATTTCTCTTTGAAATGAATGCTGCCATCTGTAGAAGGCTTGAAAGGTCTTCAAAGAGTCTTCAAAAATTTATACCTTATCCCCCTCAGCCTTATTTATTGACTTGTCCTCAAGTCTTTGACATAAAAACTTTTCAAAAACTATTATGTACAAATGCATGTTGTAAATGAAATTAGAAGGTAATAAAAAAAATGTTTTTGGAGAATTTTGATTGGCCAATTTGACTTGGTTTTCCAATGAAAATTCGAGTTTATATTGTGCCAGTTTCCTGGGTTTTCACAACTAAACTCCCTTATATATATATATATATATTAATATTTTATCTATTTATTTATTTACTTATTTTGGTATAATATTTTTGTTTTTGGTTTTTTTATGGGAAATGTGAAGGAGACACATGATTGTGTTTGTCCAACACTTCCATCTCATGCTGTTGAGATATCTTTTGCAGAAAGTCTTCCTTGTTGACAGGCTTATTGTAGAGCTTTAGCCTATGTCCATTGACTGTGAATGAGCTTGCCTCATCATCTATTCTTTGTATTTTGACTGAGCCATTGTCATATACCTATGCAATCTCATATGGACCAAGCCAATGAGTTGTAAATTTAGCTTTGAAATTTTCGAATTTTGAATCAAATAACAAAGCCCAGTCTCCCACTTTGAACTGTTTCTTCTTGATGAACTTGTCATGCCAATGTGCCCTTTGTTGTTGTATCAGAATGTTGTGTTCAATTGTTGTCTGTCTCATCTCATTCAACTGATTCAATTGCATGATCCTCTCTTTTTGTGCCTCAGAAAGATCTATTCCTAAATCAACTGCTAGTTTAAAAGTATGAAGTTGGAATTCTATAGGTAACAAAACTTGCTTACCATAGACTAGCTGATAAGGAGTGAACCCAATACTGTTTTTCTAGGTGATTCTGTATGCCCATAATGCTTCATGAAGCTTATCTGACCAATCTTTCCTATGTATTTGGACTGCCTTGGTCATGATTCCTTCCAAAGTTTTGTTAGTAGATTCCACCTGTCCATTTTCTTGTGGATGACAGGGTGTAGATTTTCGATGCTTGATCTGATATTTGTTTGCTATGTCTTGCACCAGTTTAGAAGTAAATTGTGCGCCTTGGTCTGTTACAATATCTCGGGGTACTCCAAATCTGACAAATATTTCTTCAAAGAGAAAGTTGACCACTGATTGTTCTGTAGCTCTCACAAATGCTTTGGCTTCCACCCACTTTGTAACATAATCAATACATACTAAGATGTACTACTTCCCTTTTGATGGTGAATTTATTTGACCAATGAAATCAAGAGCCCATTTTTCAAATGGCTCAATGTGAACTTGTGGCTTGAGGGGCATCTCATCAGTTGGAAGTGGCTTTCCCATCCTTTGGCAGCTATCACAACTTCTAACATATTTCTTGGAATCTTTAAAGATGGATGGCCAATAATACCCCAAATTGAGTATTTTGTATGCTGTCCTCTTATCTGCAAAATGACCACCACAAGGTTCGTCATTGCAAGCTTTTAATATTTCTAAAATCTCATCGTGTCATACACATCTTCTAATTATGAGATCATATCTTGTATAAAAGAGGTCTCTATCAATCCATGTGTATCTAGCACTTTGTTTACTTATCTTTTTCTTTTCTTTGGATGTAAAAGAAGGAGGTAACATCCCTGATGATAAATAGTTAGCTATATCAACATACCATGGAGTTATTACTGAAATGGAAAATAGGTTCTCATCAGGAAAATTATTTGAGACATGAATAATCTCACCAGAGGTGTTTAATCGAGATAGGAAATCAACCACTTGATTTTCCTTTCCAGGTCTATTCAAGACAATGATGTTAAATTCTTGCATCAATAACAACCATCTTGTTATGCTGCCATTAGTAATTGGTTTGTTCATGAGATATCTTATGGAAGAATGATCTGCATGGATAAAGACTTCATAACCAGTGATGTAGTGACAAAATTTATTCATAGCATGTACTACTTCCAACATTATTTCTCCGTGACTGTGTAATTCAACTCTATAGGGGTTAAATTTTTGCTCATGAAGTAAATATCATAAGTCATAAGATTTTCCTTTTGACCCAATGATGCCCCTATTGCAGTATTTGATGCATCTGTAGATATGTGAAATGGCAAAGCCCAATTAGGCCCTCTTAAGATAGGTGTTGCTGATAGCTTGTCCTTGAGCTTCTGAAAGGCAGTTTGACAATTAGTGTCCCAATGAAAATGTACATCTTTTTCAAGTAATTTGAAGAATGGAAAAGCTATTTTACTAAAATTTTCAATGAATCTTCGGTAATAGCCTAGATATCCAAGGAAACTTCTCACATCCTTTTCGCTGATTGGTTTTGGTAGGTTCACAATGATTTGTATTTTTGCAGGATCCACTGTAATTCCTGATGATGAAATATGATGGCCCAATACTATTCCTTCAGTTAACATCATGAAACATTTTTCATTGCTAAGAGACAAATTTGTTTCTATGCATCTTATTAGGACTTTTTCCAAAATTTTCAAGGAATTATCAAAAGAATTACCATGCACGGAGAAATCATCCATGTATACCTCTACACATTCATGTATTAAATCAACAAAAATGGCCAGGATTTCTCTTTGAAAAGTAGCTGGAGCGTTACATAAACCAAAAGGTAATACCCTATAAGCATATGTACCCCAAGGGCATGTAAAAGTAGTTTTGTCCTGATCTTCTAATGCTATATTGATTTGATTATAGCCACTAAATCCATCTAGGAAGGAAAAATATCTTTTCCCAGCTAGTGCATCTAAGACTTGATCTATGAATGGTAATGGAAAATGATCTCTAAGTGTTTCTTTGTTTAATTAGCTATAGTCTACACAAATTCTCTATTTTCCTTTTTTCTTAGGTACAACAACTAATGGAGAAACCCATTGACTGTCAGAGATAGGGTAGATGAATCCTACCTTTAATAATTTTTGCAATTCTTCTTTGACTACCTCTTTCAACATCGGATTCATTCTTCGTTGTGGTGGTCTGAGATGTGTCATGTTATCATCTGTGTAGATATGATGAGTGCATGTTTCAGGATGAATCTCCTGCATATCAATATATTCCCAAGCAAATGCTTTATGATATTTCTTCAATAATGTAATCGATTGTTCTTCCTGAGATGGTTCAAATTTTGTGCCAATATTCAAATATTTCCCAGGACTAATTTCAATTATCTTGCTTTGAGTATTTTCCATGGAGATAACTGGAAAAATGTTATTAAGTGTTGATTCTAAAGAATGGATTGTGAAATTTTCTTGAAAATTCTGTCCTAAAATCTAATCTACAACAATGTATTGTATGTCTCTTAATTCTTCCGAGATATCTGGTTCAGAAATGAAATAGTCTAACATATCTTCATTATTTTCCTCTCTAAAATCAAAGGCTTGATTAATACTTAAGATAGGTTGAATTACTTGTTCATGTTGTTTCTTTGTTTCATCAAGCCATGGTAATTGATCTATTCCAGAAGGTTTTTGAGCAGGAGGATAAAGTGTGATCTGTTTCCTTTCAGTTCCATGTGAGATAATCATATTCTCTGTTCTACAACCGATGAAAGCATCAGTTGTGGCCAACCAAGGTCTTCCAAGAATCAATGGATGGCATCCTAGATTAGATTTTGGTTGAAGAACTAGGAAATCTACTGGATACTCCCAAGAATCCAAAGAAACTGTGATATCTTCAAGTATACCTTCATGAACTACTTTAGATCTATAAGCTAATTCTAGGACCATAGTGATTGGTCGAAGATTTTGCAGATTCAAATATCTCATTGTCTCTAATGTCATCACATTGATAGTTGCTCCTAAGTCAATTAATGTTTTAGAGATTGAAAAATTGTTGATTGTTATTGTTACCATTGGAATTCCTGAGTCAACATATTTTTCAATTGAAATAGTATTTGACATTAGGCCTGTTAAATTTCCAATTACATGAATTGTTGGTGGATCCTTCTTTCTTTTGTTGGTTTTCTTTGAACATAATTCCTTAATTGCTTTTGTATAGATTAGGATATCTTTGATAGCTTGCAATAAAGGAATTTTCACAAAGACATTTTTTAATTCATCTAAGACATCAAACTCAGAAGAGAGATTGGTAATTTTTCCTTAACCAACCTTTCTGGAAAAGGAGGTGTTTGGGTATTTATTGTTTTACTCCTCTGGATTTGATTGTCTATTGGTAACTTTTCTGTGCTAGGAATCTCCTCTTTTTCAATTTGTTCTTCTATAATAACATGAGAATCCTTTTGTAAAACTTTCCCAGACCTTAAGTGGATGTTTTGAAGAGGAAGGATTGAGTATGTAGAAAATGATGTTCCTTCATAAATGTTATACATGGGTTTTTCCACTTTGTTATTAGGATTTGAGATTGGTTGGGATGTTAATTGAGTTGGTCTAGGTGGTGGTTGGTTAGATGGTCGCTGGAGTTGTTGTGGTTGGGTTAGTTTTGGTGCAGGTAGTGATTGCTGAGAATATGAATTTTGTGGTTGATTATGCTGGAATTGCTGAGAAGGAAAATATTGGTATGGCTGTTGGTAGGGCTATTGGTATGGCTGTTGGTATGGCTGTTGGTATGGATGATTTACATGAGCATATCCTCGCCAACCTTGAGGAGGTTGGTTTTGGTTCTACTGAGGAGGCCAAGATTGCCAAGGCATGGGTGCATTACATGAATTTTGAATAGGATATTGAAAATTCTGAGGAAGCTGTTGAGAGAATTGAGGAGCAGAATTTTGAGACATACCTGTGAAACGTGGCTGCCAAGGTTTTCTTGGTGCTAAGTAGTAAAGAGATTCCATTCCTTGTCCTTCTTCCATGTGAGTAGCCTGCAATTCTTTCAACTTTGGACAATCATTAGTTTCATGGTTATATGTACGTTGTCCACAAATATGAATATGGTCTAAAGGACAATCTTTAATGCATGTTTCTTCCTACACTTAGCACAAAAGATGGATAATACTTGATCGTGTTCCTCTTGTTTCTTTTTAGCTTTCAATGTGTCAATTTGTGAACCAAGTGTGTTCATCATATCAGTTTTAAAGTTCTCAAACAGATGCCCTAATTTTGATTTAGTAATACCATTTGAAATTGATTTGGTTGCCTTTGTCACAGTATCTCTTTGTCCTTGTCCTCTTTTAGCTTTTCCCCTTGAGTACTTCTTACATAATTCAACAATTTTTGGGAAAGGTAAGTGAGAAATATTCTCTGTCCCCATTAAATTAAGAGCATCCAAATTTTCATCTGAAATCCTCTTCAAAAAGATAATACAGATGACATCCAAAGGAAGATTAGATTGCTTAGATTTATGCACATTATAGAGAATTTTTTTCTAAATATTCCTCTAAGCTTTCATCTTCACTTTGAGACATTTTAAAGAAATCTTCTTTAGGGTCTTTGGACTTACAATAGGGATGATATTTAGGAAGAAATTTCTTTTTCATGTCATCCCAATATACTATGGTTGCTTCTCCCAACCCCATGAACCATTTCAATGCATATCCTTTCAAAGTTGCAGGAAATAAACGAAGTTTTTGAGCATCATTGGTATATCCATATGTTTGAAAAACAATACAAAATTCAAACATGAAAGCATTAGGGTATTCAGTAGCCATACCAAAGAAATTTGGAAGAACGAAAGGAGGAATATTCTTCATTTTTACTTCATCTCCTAAGAGGGTTTGTGTATCAACAATAGGAAATGCAAATGTAGTATGTTCTTCTTCCCCCTCTTCATCATTTCCTGCTCCTCGTGTTTCTTCTCGATGTGATTCTCTGTCCTCTCGTTCATTCCTTTCCCTTTCTTCATTTATTTTCCTTTCTAATTCCCTTTCCATTCTGTCCCTTTCTTGTCTATCAACTTCTGACATTGCAAAGAAGTTTTCTGTAGTATAATCAGATATTTCTGTTGGAAAAAGAGGTTGTCCTATTTGTTCAAAAATAGGTTGTTTTTCTTCTTTTTTCTTTCCTACAGAAGATGTTTCTGATTGTTTTTGTTTCTTATTTACCTCATGAGCCAATATAATTTGTCTTTCTATGAGAGTAAACCTTTGTCTTGAACGTTGTTTTTCTTCTAATTCTTCCAAAGTGATTTTTCCAGCAGTTGGTGCAATAGATTTGTATTTCTCAGTTGTAGATGTTCCTTCTCCTACAGATGGTTGATTAGTTTTTGGGGGGTTTTGTTTCAAAAATCTACCTTTATCATCCCTACGTTTAGACACAAAGAAACATAACTAAAATTAATTTTTTTTCTGTATTTTTTTATTTTTAAAAAGAAAAATCTGCCTATGAGTTTTCTAAGCCTATCTCTAAATGTGCCTCCCTGACAACGGCGCCAAAATGTTAGGCTCCAACCTACTGATGTAAATTAGAGTGCAATTGATTGTCAATATGGTGTTTGTAAGACTTAGAGGCACATCCAAAATATATGGATTTAGAGATAACTTTTGTTCTTTCGATGGAAATAAATCGAAGCTAATCCAAGTGCTGAGTATGAAAGGAAATTCTAAGCTTCTTTACAAAAGGTGTATTCATAGATCTCTTACCATTAATCAACAATTAGAGTAGAAAAACATTCAACTAGTTTTAAGTATTCAAAACAGTAAGGATTCAAACTAAACTAGAAGCTTATAAATGTCTGAAAAGGCCAAACTCTTTTACAAGAGATACATTCTTTGCTTTCCCACATTCATCAGCCAGATAACTTGATCAAATAAAACGCAACAGTGTTATCCACAACATAATGTAAACTGAACTAAAGCTCATACCAAAATTTGCTTGAAAAGAATGAAAAAGGAGAAGTGTACTAGCGTGGCAAAGGGGGCCCTCTAATGCTTCACTTGTACACCTAAGTCGTCTCTGCTAAAAAGGAACTTCCAACAGAATTGACATAATCATCTCATAGAAATCATCAAGAACAAAACATAAAACTGATCTCAAGACTGCAAATTCAAAGTTTTCTTCATTAACATAAGGGTTGTCATACTAGTCCATGTCTTGGAGTATTTATACAAGAGTTTTGAAACTGATAATGCTAAGAAACCTCCTAAAGATAATGATAAGATCCATAAAATATGCTATGAAGGTCGAATACCCCCTTCAGATCCATAAAATATGAACAAATCCCAGGAAAATATAAAATTGTCCATGATTTTATGCTAAAACAAGGTATTTTCTGTTGAAGTGGCCCTGTTTGACCAGTGTTGACCAGACACTTGGAAAGCTCAGATATTGAAGTTGATAGGTATTCATCCATCCTTGTACATCAAGGATCATGACCCATGTCTCAGATTTCTCCTAGCTTTCCTGCAAGTACACGAACCTAGGAGCAATTACGGGATTTAGTCAAATCCTGTAATTTCTGATAAATTTTTAATTTTAATGCCAAAAATTCAAAAATTCAATTCTGAAGCTAAGGAATGATAAATGTACCTTGCATAAGCTATTTTATGGAAAATATGGAATAATATGAAGGAAAAATGGAAGGTTTTGGAGGCAAAAGTATAGTTTATGGAGTGGAAGGAAGCATAAAAATGTACTCAACAATGGTATCATTGATTGGCACAACAACTCCAAGATTTTGAGGCCGCATGTATATCCAGAGAAATATCATATGCCCAACATGCATTTACAATAGTCAAATGGCTCAAAATTAGTGTTTATATAATAAAGTAGGATGCATGTTTCTTGGGATGTTTACTTATGCATTTTGTTGTTGCTCTTGTTGATTGCAATCGCTCCTTCATTATAGGCAAAGTATTGAGAACGAATTGTTCCAAATAGGAGTTCAAAGGCCAAGTATGAATTTCATACCTGTAGAAGATGTTTTCAAAACTTGATTCCTGTTGAATATTTCTAGTAAAGAAAGCATAATTTCTTGTAGAAGATTTAAGGCCTGAGTTGGGGATTAGTTGAAGATCCTAATTGATATTTTTTGACAGAAAATATCATCCATAGAAGGAGAGCATCTTCACACCCCTTAACGGAATTATAAGTAGGATTCAATAGTTATAGAATATATCAATTTTGGTGTTGTAGTGAGTGAGGTAGGGGTATGCGTCCCTACATGAGGTCTTACATTTGTTGATCACCATTATGGAGAAGAAATGGAGAGGAAATGTGGCATTTTCAATCGATACACCTGCTACAAATTCTAAAACTTAGAGTAATATTTGACCTAGCACCTACAAAAGTTTATCAAATAAAGATGAGGCAGGGAATCTTGGTCAAGAAAGCATCAAACAATAGTTGGAAGGCCATCTCATCTTATGAAGAGTATGAGTGGTTGGACATGTATAATAAATGGGTGAATCAATTTTTGTGGGGGCATATAAATGACAAGGCAAGGCAAGACATGTCAAGGGAAGGCATGGAATGACAAGGCAAGGCATGGCATGTCAAGTCAAGGCATGTCAAGGCAAAGCAAGGCATGGCAAGGCAAGGCAAGGCAAGGCATGTTAAGGAAAGGCATGGCATGTCAAGGCAATGCATGTCAAGGTAAGGCAAGGCATGTCAGGGAAAGGCATGAAAAGGAAAGGTAAGTCAAGGCATGACATGTCAAGGCAAGGCATGGCATGTCAAGGTAAGGCAATGCATGGAAAGGAACAAAAAGGCATGGCATGTCAAGGAAAGACATGTCAATGTAAGGAAAGGCAAGTCATGGTAAGGCACGACAATGCATGGAAAAGCATGGAAAGGAAAGACAAGGCATGGCATATCAATGCATCGCATGTCAAGGCAAGGCATGGCTTGTCAAGGCAAGGCAAGGAAAGGCTAGGCATGGGATGTCAAGGCAAGGCAAGGCATGACATGTCAAGTCAAGGTAAGGCATGTCAAGGCAAGGCATGGCATGTCAAGGAAATTCATGGCATGTCAAGGTAATGCATGGCAAGGAAAGGCATTGCAAGGCAAGGCATAGAAAGGCATGACAACACATGACATGTCAAGGCAAGGCATGACATGTCAAGTCAAGGAAAGGCATGGAATTTCAAGGCAAGGCAAGGGAATGCATGGCAAGGCATGGCATTTTAAGACAATTCATGATAAGGCACGACAACGTATGGGAAAACATAGCAAGGCAAGACAAGACATGGCATGTCATGGAAAGGCATGGAATGTCAAGGTAAGGAATGACATGTCAAGGAAAGGAAATGCATGGCATGTCAAGGAAAGGTATGAGAAGGCAAGGAAAGGGAATGCATGGCAAGGAAAGGCATGGAAAGGCAAGGCATGGCAAGGTAATACAAGGCATGGGATGCCAAGGCAAAGTATGGCATGTCAAGGTAAGGCAATGCATGGAAAGGCAGAACAAGGCATGGCATGTTAAGGCAAGGCATGAAAATGTAAGGCATGGCATGGAAAGGCAAGGCATGGAATGTCAAGGCAAGGCAAGACATGTAAAGGCAAGCATGGCATGTCAAGTCAAGGCAAGGCATGTCAACGCAAGGGATCCGAAAAGATCTTTTAAGACAATGGTTGAGTTTTAAAACATGAGTTCATTAACCAATTAGGAATTGAAGAAAGAGGAAGAAATTAATGATATATCATGGCATCCATAAGAAGAAATGTATATATAAAAGTGAGCACAAAGAATCAACAAACCATAACAACAAAGTTGTTAATGGAGGTCGACAAGATTGCCTACGTCTCCAGGCCTTTGTCTTAGTGGGTGAGGCTTTCTTATTTCTCTTCAATGCTTCAAAAGTACATCAGAAAACTGTTAATTAGATTACAATATGGTCTAGATGTATTCTTCTCGACCTCAAGAACCCAACACAACTGACGACACTAAAAACGGTTGAGTGAAGCTCCTGGAAATGACCCTCAAAGTTCCCCTCCTCAATGGCTTCCTTGCATAAAAATGACTTTTTCTTCACAATTATACAACATTTCTCCTCCTCTTAACCTCTCTAAGGCTTCCAAGAACCCCTGGTTTATATAGATTTGAAGTGGGCATCGTCCTGCCAAGATCTAGCCTCAAATCGGGCTCCAGACCTCCCAAAAACAGGCTAAATCAGCATAAAATCCTATAATATAAAGATTAAAACCCAAAAATTGGGAAAATACGTGCTAGCCTGCTATCTTCGGTCTCCAGGTCATATACGCCCTGCCATGTGGTCGAGGGCTGGTCTCGTGGCTCCTGGTCCCATGGCTATAGCCCATGTGGCCAAGCCCTACAACTCTAACACACACATGTATTGTTGCTAGCTTCTGGTCGTTAGCCCCTAGTAGGCCAGAGCTGGTCCCCACCGATCGAGGCTTATCCCGAAATGCACACCACCATCAACCTTTATAATATTTCCGCCATATAAATAACAAGAAACATTTGATCAATTAGGTTTCTTTGGTGAGAGATTTGTTCAGAGCATGTCAGAAGAACCACAGTGACGGTGCTTTTGAGAGCTTGTCAAAAGCACTCAAAAGCACCGTCACTGTGGTTCTTCTGACATGCTATGAACAACAAGAAACATTATCTTCCCATCCGGTTAGACCGAGGAGTTAGATCGTTGCGCCCATGGAGGTCGGTAGTTCGAATCCCCTGAAGCCACAAAATTTTTGATCTTGTTGTCATTGAAAAAATCCAGGGTGCCACATGGCACTCTCTGATTGGGCCAAGTGTCACCTTGGGATTGGCCCGTACTGTCCAGTCACCAACACAATCAACATAAATTCAGCATATAGTCAGCGAGCCACGTCATCGTCGTATAGCCTAGTCAGTTGCCATGTGAGCTTCCGTACTGCCCAATCACCTACCACGTCACCTACTTTACAACCATGTGTCATGCCACGTCATGTCCATACTACACAGTCACACTGTCACGTCAACATCTGTACATCCCAGATGTCATTCGTACTGCCACATGTCAGCCTACCATTGGGCTACGTCATGTACAGATTGCCATGTGTCATCCGTACAATGCCACATGTCAAATATGTACATGTGCCAACTCAACCCAAATTGTTTTAATTTGAGTGACACATGTCACCTCCTGGTGACGCCATGTCAACATGATGACATCATGCTGATGTCACCTGTCGTAATGCTGATGTCGACGTTGACTTTGAATTTGACCACTTGACTTTTTGCATGTTTGGGAATTTGGTCAGAATGTGATAACTTTCGCATACGGTGTTCTTTTGAGGAAAAAAATATATGGCTGGAATCAGCGCGACAAGACGGACATAATGGAGTTGGTTTTGTCTGATTCCGAGAAATTTTATTTTTAGGCCTTCCTAGATCCATTTTGGATCAACAAAGGCATGTCAACTCAAGGGATGACATGTCAAGGAAAGGCAACTCAAGTCAAGGTAACTCAAGGCATGTGAGGGAAAGGCATGGCAAGGCAAGTTAAGGAATGTCAAGGCAAGGCATGGCATGTCAAGGCATGGCAAGGCAAGGCAAGGGAATGCATGGCAAGGCAAGTCATGGTAAGGCACGAGAACACATGGAAAAACATGGAAGGGAAACACAAGACATGGCATGTCAAGGCAAGGAATGACAAGGAGAGGAAAGGGAATGCATGGAAAGGCAAGGCATTGCAAGGAAAGGAATAACAAGGTACAACAATGCATGGAAAAGCTTAGCAAGGCAAGACAAGGCATGGCATGTCAAGGCAAGGCATGTCAAGGCAAGGCATGACATGTCAAGGCAAGGCATGTCAAGGCATGGCATGTCAAGGCAAGGCAAGGAAAGGAAAGGCATGGCATGTCAAGGAAAGGCAAGGCATGTTAAGGAAAGGCAAGGCATGGCATGTGAAGGAAAGGCAAGGCATGTCAAGGAAAGGCATGTTAAGGCATGGCATGTCAAGGCAAGACAAGGAAAGGCAAGGGATGGCATGCCAAGGCAAGGCATGACATGCCAATTCAAGGCAATGCATGTCAAGGCAAGGCATGACATGTTAAGGAAAGGAATGTCAAGGCAAGGCAAGGGATGTCGGGGAAATGCATGGTAAGGCAAGACAAGGCAAGGAATGTCAAGGCAAGGCATAACATGTCAAGGAAATCATGGCAAGGCAAGGCAAGTGAATGCATTGCAAGGTAAGACATTGCAATGCAGTTCATGGTAAGGCACGACAACACATGGAAAAACATAGCAAGGCAAGACAAGGCATGGCATGTCAAGGCAAGTCACAGTGTGTCAAGGAAAGGAAATATATGGCAGACCATGGCATGTCAAGACAAGGCATGACATGTCAAGGCAAGGCATGACAAGGCAAGGCAAGGGATTCCATGGCAAGGCAAGGCATGACAAGACAAGACATAGCAATGCACGACAACGCATGGAAAAGCATGGCAAGGGAAGACAAGGCATTGCATGTTAAGGCAAGGCATGGAATGTCAAGGTAAGGCAATGCATGGCAAGGCACAACAAGGCATGGTATGTAAAGGCAAGGCATGTCAATGTAAGGCAAGGGAATGCATGGCAAGGCAAGGCAATGCAAGGAAAGTCATGGTAAGGCACGACAACATATGACAAATCATGGCAAGGAAAGACAAGGCATGGCATGTCAAGGCAAGGCATGGCAAGGCTAGGCATGAAATGTCAAAACAAGACATGTCATTTCAAGGAAAGGCATCACATGTCAAGTCAAGGCATGGCATGTCAAGTCAAGGCATGACATATTAAGTCAAGGCAAGGAATGGTAAGGAAAGGAATGTCAAGGCAAGGCATGGAATGTCAAGGCAAAGCATGTCATGTCAAGGAAAGGAATGGCA
>ML796065.1:138238-164176 GCA_009831015.1 Picea engelmannii
CAGTTATCTAACACAATTGGCCAAAAGGAGAGCTCAAACAATTGTTGACACTAATACCAACTCCCTCACGACGAATGGACGAAGGTTTAAAGTATCTAAAGTATCGAATCATGCATTGGAATTGGTTGATAAAGAAAATCAGGGCACAAGTCTCAATATGGGTGAATAGATTGTTGTCGAGACACTACAACAAAGCCCTATGATTTGCTCCCTTTTTTGCTTCCAAAGATTGTTTTAATGTATTTTTCTCCAATTTTTTGAAAAAGTCGGTGCCATTTATTAGGATGGCGCTATTTCTATCATTTTTTGCGACGAACAAAACATGTACACACTAATAGGACTGGAAATATTGCCAGATTTAGCGTCGGATTTAGTGCCGGAAATAGCACCAAATTTAGCGTCAGATTTAGCGCCGACTTTAGTGCTAGATTTAGCGTCGAATGTGCCTAAATAGTTAATTAGTTGAGGTGTTGGGGGTTAAGTGGATAGGGGCTTTGAGGATTATGGGATTTAGAGATTTGGGGTACAGGGATTGAGGGTTAACGAATTAAGGGTTAGGGTTTAATGGATTAAGGGTCAAGAGCTAAGGGATTTGGCACTTATGGGTTAGGTAGTTTAAGGGTTAATGGCTTAGGGATTATGGGCTAGGGGATTAATGTTTAAGTTCTTATGGCATAGGGGTTTATGGATTAAAGGAATAGGGATTAGGGTTTAAGTGTTTAAGGGTCAATGGCTTAGGGGTTAGGGGATTTAGGTCTTTTGTTTTAAGGGAAATTAGTGATTAACTAAGGTTGAGGGCTTAAGGGTTTAGGGATTAGGGATTAATTAGGCTTAAAGGGTCAATACATTAGGGATTCGGGGATTTAGGGCTTTGTCAAAAATCTCTTGAAATTTCATGGAACGTCTTCCAACACGCCCATCACCAATGTCATCCATTGATATTGCACGAAGAGCAATGAATGGGGCCAACATTGAAATTTATTCAAATTGTTCATGTATGCATTGAAATTTGACATAGTTAGACTAGACACATGCCTAGACATTATGTGGTGGTTTCAAGACTCGAGGATGCATGATGTCCCCACATAATCTTTGAGATCGTCCATGTTTGCATCAATGTTCATCATGCAGTCTCATTATCATCATTCATCATTCACATCTACATAATGTTTGTTGAATCTCTCTTGAAATTTCATGGAATTTCTTCCAACATGCCCATCACCAATATCATCCACTAATGTCACACGGTGTGCAATGAATGGGGCCAATGTTGAAATTTCTTCAAATTGTTCTTGAATGCGTCGAAATTTGACATGGTTAGACTAGACACATGCCTTGATGTTTTGTTAGGGTCTCAAGATCGAAGGATATTGCCTAACGTCCTTGCATAATATTTGAGATCATCCATGTTTGCATCAACGTTTATCATGTAGTCTCATTTTCATTGTTCATCATAATTCCCATCTACAGAATCTTTGTCAAAACTCTCTTGAAATGTCATGGAATGTCTTCGACCAACACGCCCATCACCAATGTCTTCCATCGATGTCGCACGGTGACCAGTGAATGGGGTGAACGTTGAAATTTCTTCAAATTGTGCTTGTATGCATCGAAATTTGACATGGTTAGAGAAGACATGTGCCTTGACGATATGCAAGGGTTTCAAGACTCAAAGATGCCTGATGTCCTCACATAATCTTTGAGATCGTCCATGTTTGCATCAATGTTCACCATGCAGTCTCATTGTCATCATTCTTCATTCCCATCTATAGAATATTTATTGAAACTCTCTTGAAATGTCGTGGAACATCTTCCAACATGCCCATCATCAATGTCATCTACCAACGCTGCGTGGTGAGCAGTGAATGGTGCCAAAAGTTGGCACAGGGGAAAATGCAGGGTTCAACGTTACAAATGTGCACCAACAAAACCCTAACTACCGACCCTTTCGACAACACTTGTGAAACAGATGAAGCCTCACCCGAGGTAGAGGCAGGGGTGGTTGCAGTACTCAGGTGTTTGCAACCTTAGCTGAGACACAGATCTGTGATTATAATACTTAATAGAGCACTTAGCACCATTAGTTCATTATTATTTACCCAATATCTACTTCGCAGGTAAAACAGAGCATCACAACATTCACCTTGATCTAAAGTATTTAAGCACTTAGCATAAAGGAATGGATCAGATCTAGAATATTCAAGCACTAAGCACATTCACCTCTATCAGATCTAACATCCAGATTCATCATAAGCACAAAGCATAAACAGATCTATCTATCTATCTATATCAAGCACTTAGCAAATAACACACAAATGCACCAACACATCACACAAAGCAGAACAACACATATTTACGTGGTTCACCCCCACCCTGGGGCTACGCCCACCAAATCTTCTTCTTTATTAGCTTCAATCAATCATCTACATGCACAGAGCCACAAAAACCCTACTCCGCATAGGAAAGGATATCTGCGCGCACCTCGCCAGATCCTCCTTCCCCAAGCTAGGTCTAGCACAAAGCCTTTTAGAGTTTGTTACAACCACTTGCACTTAGCTCTACAAGTTTCTCACAATATGCACAGAGAATATACAAAACATACTTGCACTTAACTCTTAGATTATCGGCCTCACATCACATATATGCCCCTTCTTACATTGCTTAGACATCTATTTATACTTTACAAAATAGGCCTAAAAATGGGTAAACCCATTGGTTGACATACCATTCTCGTTACATATTCCCAAATCCCAAAAAGGGGTCGAGATCTCGCGATCTCTTCTTCGTCTTCAACAGGTTGTCGTAGTCCCAAAATAGGTCAAACTTGACCAAGGATCTCCCAAAACTTGGTTAAGGGCCAACACCAATGTTGAAATTTCTTCAAACTTTGTTTGTATGCGTCAAAATTTTACATGGTTAGAAAAGACACATGCCTTGATGACATGCGAGGGTTTCAAGACTCAAGAATTCCTGACATCCACGCATAATCTTCAACATCCTAAACTTTTGCATGAACCTTGATTATGTGGTCTCATTTTCATCATTTTTCATTCCCATCTGCAGAATCTTGGTCAGAGATTGGTTTGAGAGGTTGCTTTGTCTTCTTACCTTTATTGTATCTATAGATTTTGTATCTGATTCTATGGCCACCCACTTTCCTTTCATTGATTTAATAGTTCTATGTCATCCATGTCCTCTGTCCATGGCCTCCTCCGGATCCTGTGATACACAACAATGAAATTAGTCATATAACATCTATGCATAATACCATTGCCAATACCATTACATACCATTGCATGGGTTGTCGCCTCTTCTAGTGCATTGTGTCCTTGTATTCCTTCGAGACTGAAGAGAGGTCATAAGGGGAGGGTTCATTTGATGGGATTGATTCCACAAGAGGGGGGTGGGATGAGACTACTTCTAGAGGTAGCTCTAAATGGGCCAAGATTATCCTAGCCAACAATTCCAAATACCACCACTACTCAATAAACTCCAAGTGATTACTATGGTATATCCCCATGAATGCTTCAACCTCTTTCTCCCATATCAACTCTGTAAGTGTTCCTAGTGCAATTTTTATTTTTAATGGGCCTCTCAAACTCATATTTTCACCTATTTTAGCAAATGATCGATTATACTACACTATGCTTCTTTTATCTCCCTCTTGCACCTCTGCACTCCTCTCCTTGCCTCTCTAAGCTCAAACAACACATAACACTCGTTCTTGCAATGTCAATGCTCCAATGTTGCCATCATTCTTCCTAATTGACTAACATACCTAATTACTAACATAATGACCAACTCAATCCATCTCTCATGCTTGGAGAAGGGGCTGAGGTCTAGATCAAGGGAAAGTAAGTTAGGCCATGTCCAATTTCCAACCCAAATAGAACCACATGCATCACTCAACTCCACCATTATACAACTCTTAATCACATGCAAAGGAGGATTGAAGGTGAAGTGAGGAGTTTTGCGTTAGTGTATTAACTTGCTATCCCATCTGTGTTACATGATAAGACGTGTTCATATGAAGTGTTCTCAACATAGAATGCTTGCACATCATGTGGGAGATAGGATGGTATTCCCCCATTTGAATTTCCCCATCATGATTACATTTTTGGACATTAGTCGATGCTAAATTGGGTGCCATTAGTGTCGGATTTATCTCCCCAACATGATTACATTTTGGGCCAATAATTGGCGCTAAATTCAGTGCTAATGGCACCCAATTTAGCGCTTACTATTCAAACAAAACAAAAAAATAAAAAAGAGCTTGCATGCAATGAAAAAAAAAGCATTCATTGATGTGCGTTCACCAATATTGTAAATCATTTGACATTCACCATTGGAACTTCTGTGTGGATTTCTTGGAACTTGGAAATTCGTGGGAGCTTGGAACTCACAATCTAAAATTGAGGGAGCTTTATTTATGGGAGTGATTCGGCCTCTAGCAGTAACGAATTAATTTGTGGATGTCATTCACCCCCTACCAGAGACGAAAATCAAACCCATGTCCATCCATTTCGCACTACTATTGTTTATAACAGTCACTACTATTGTTTATAATAGTTAGAGGGAAGGGAGAAAAATGTACAGACCAAAGAGAAGGGATTTTCCACAGTTTAGAGGAAAACAATTCGCCCGAGGATGCCAAAAATTGTTAAGCAGGAGAGGGAAATGAGAAAAGGGATCTGATTCTTGCCAGAATGAGGTATTTCATAATCCTTCTTTTGCTCAGGGTCCTTTTTATCTCTATTTATTTACTTCTATTTTCTACCATTTGAGGCTTTCAAGGACTCCTCAATGCCCCAGTTTATGGCAACGACATGCATTTTTTACTACTTTAAAGCACCCATATGCACAAGCTTATCTTTCTCCCTAGTCATCACAACAACAAACTCATCAAGGGATGGCATCTTCCAAGCAGCTCCAAGAGAATTCTTGGTGGCATGGGATGTGGAAATGAAAACAGAGTAATCAAGTCCAAGTTTGGCAAGAATGGACAAAACAAGTTGTTCACATTCCTTGTCAATCCCACACAACTTCTGCTACAACCTCAAGGATTTCAACTTGGTGAGAAAGTCCTGGATGGTGTCAAAATTGTTTGGGCTCAAGCTAATGAGCTCATTCTCCAACTGATATCCTCTTAACACATCATATTTCCCAAATAATCCTTCCATAGTAGTCTAGATTTGATTAGGTGAACTAGTAGATTCAATGCACGAGGGCTTCACTAACTAGGAAATACACTATCACGTTCGTTCATAAAGGAGTATTGAAAAGTGAAAAAAATAAAAACAATATATTGACATATAATAAGGGGTGGAGGGGTTTTTTAATAATAGATATCAATATAGTATAGGGGGTTAGTTTTTGGGGTGGAAAAGGGGGGCAAGGGGGGGAAGTGTGGGTCAGAGCTAAATATAAAAGCATGGAATTATCCGACCGATTCTTTTTTCCCTATGAAACCCTATTTTACCTGACATTTTCCATTGAAAAACTAAGAAAACATAACAAAGTAACAAAGGAGAAACACCATCAATGATGCAGAGGACTATAAATCAACTCACAAAGGAAGAATGATGTTCATGAGCTACAACGGATGAGAAGGGGTTGAGTTCAAGAGTTTGATTTTCCATTTTCCCTATTGAACAAACAATAGTGGTGCTCTCGTAAGGAATTATTCAAATGTTGATGGACTAGAGTCAACATCTTCTTAGTTGTAGGTATGTTATCCATTATGGATGGAATAGAAGGGTTGGTACCGGATAATACTGAATTTTTGAGCATACCATTGGAATTCTTGAGTCAACATATTTTTCAATTGAAATAGTATTTGACATTAGGCATGCTAAATTTCCAATTACATGAATTGTTGGTGGATCCTTATTTCTTTTGTTGGTTTTCTTTGAACATAATTCCTTAATTGATTTTATATAGATTAGGATATCTTTGATAACTTGCAATAAAGGAATTTTCACATAGACATTTTTTAATTCATCTAAGACATCAAACTCAGGAAGAGAGATTGGTAATTTTTCCTTAACCAACCTTTCTGGAAAAGGAGGTGTTTGGGTATTTATTGTTTTACTCCTCTGGATTTGATTGTCTATTGGTAAATTTTATGTGCTAGGAATCTCCTCTTTTTCAATTTTTTCTTCTATAATAACAAGAGAATCCTTTTGTAAAACTTTCCCAGACCCTAAGTGGATGTTTTGAAGAGGAAGGATTGAGTATGTAGAAAATGATGTTCCTTCATCAATGTTATACATGGGTTTTTCCACTTTGTTATTAGGATTTGAGATTGGTTGGGATGGTAATTGAGTTGGTATAGGTGGTGGTTGGTTAGATGGTAGCTGGATTTGTTGTGGTGCAGGTAGTGATTGCTGAGAATATGAATTTTGTGGTTGATTCTGCTGGAATTGTTGAGAAGGAAAAGGTTGGTATGGCTGTTGGTATGGATGATTTCCATGAGCATATCCTCGCCAACCTTGAGGAGGTTGGTTTTGGTTTTGTTGAGGAGGCCAAGCTTGCCAAGGCATGGGTGCATTCCATGAATTTTGAATAGGATATTGAAAATTCTGAGGAAACTGTTGAGAGAATTGAGGAGCAGAATTTTGAGACATACCTGTGAAACATGGCAAGGCATGACATGTCAAGGAAAGGCATGTCAAGGAAAGGCAAGGGATGTTGGGGAAATGCATGGTAAGGAAATATAAGGCAAGGAATTTCAAGGCAAGGCATAGCATGTCAAGGAAAGCATGGAAAGGCAAGGCAAGTGAATGCATTGGAAGGTAAGATATTGCAATGCAATTCATGGTAAGACACGACAACACATGGAAAAGCATAGCAAGGCAAGACAAGGCATGACATGTCAAGGCAAGTCATGGCATGTCAAGGAAAGAAGATGCATGGCATACCATGGCATGTAAAGACAAGGCATGCCATGTCAAGGCAAGGCAAGGGAGTCCATGGCAAGGCAAGGCATGACAAGAGAAGGCATAACAATGCATGACAATGCATGGCAAGGCAAGACAAGGCATTTCATGTTAAGTCAAGGCATGGCATGTCAAGGTAAGGCAATGCATGGCAAGGCACGACAAGTCATGGTATGTCAAGGCAAGGCATGTCAATTTAAGGCAAGGGAATGCATGGAAATGCAAGGCAATGGAAGGAAATTCATGGTAAGGCACGACAACATATGACAAATCATGGCAAGGAAAGACAAGGCATGGCATGTCAAGGAAAGGCATGGATTGTCAAGGCAAGGCATGGCAAGGCTAGGCATGAAATGTCAAGACAAGGCATGTCATGTCAAGGAAAGGCATCACATGTCAACTCAAGGCATGGCATGTCAAGGCAAGGCATGACATATTAAGTCAAGGCAAGGAAAGGTAAGGAAAGGAATGCCAAGGCAAGGCATGACATGTCAAGGAAAAGCATGTCATGTCAAGGAAAGGCATGGCATGTCAAGGAAAGGCATGACATGTCAAGGAAAGGCAAGGCGTGCCATGCCAAGACAAGGCATGGCATGTCAAGGCAAGGCATGGAAAGGTAAGTCAAGTCATAACGACAATGAATGACATGTCAAGGAAATGCATGGCATGTCAAGTCAAGGCAAGGTAAGGCAAGGCAAGGAAATGCTGTAACATACCCACCACGGCCTAATAGATTTTTCGCCCTTTCCTCCTTTTTCTCGAGTGACAGAATCCCCGAGTTCCTACGAGGTCCTAGCACAGGCTAGCTCTTCCTGTCAGAACCTTCACTAAACCAATTCACCAGTTCTTTCATTGAAAAACCGTCATGTACAACTCAAGCACCAAGCGCGGGCTTCACCTCCATGTGATCATCGGTTATGACCCCGAGCCAAGCCAAGAGGCACCTTTCGCAATTCGCGACTGAGCAA
The DNA here is from genome assembly GCA_009831015.1 of Picea engelmannii. Lineage (NCBI taxonomy): Eukaryota > Viridiplantae > Streptophyta > Pinopsida > Pinales > Pinaceae > Picea > Picea engelmannii. The sequence continues at coordinate 146,145 of ML796065.1, forward strand.
TACTCGAGAGTCAAGTCCTTTGAGTCTTCAAACCCTGAAACCCGAAATCGTACCTTCGTTGAGATCAAGGGATGCGAATCTCCCCCTGATCCGACGATCCTGGCCGTATCGGGATTTCGGTAACCAGGAGTTCGAAATGCAAGAGAGTCGAGTATTTCGACTCTTCGAACCCGAAACCCGATACACGAGTTCTTGTACGAGATCCAACGACTCAAAGGATTTCAGAGCTTTCCCCAAACTGTGACCGCTCACCACGCGTCTCCCCCGATGGACGGTCCAGATCCTTTCGAGACTCCTCTTTTCTACCACGTGACCCTGTCCTGTGACCTAGGGCTCATCCTCTGAGCGGGTCGGGGTTTCGCGTACTGGAATTTCGCGACTGGCGAAGACAAGGGGTCTTGCCCTTTGGTTTCCCCGGGTGCCGAAATGCCGAAACCTATTCACACCAAACTAATTCAGAGTTTCGCAGAACGGGACTTAGCTACTTGTGAAGATGAGGGATATCGCCCTTTGGTTTCCCGGGTGCCGAAACGCCGAAATGTCAAAACCTACTCACACTAAACTGAATAGGAGTTTCACATACCAGGACTTCGTGGCTTGTGAAGACGAGGGGTATCACCCTTTGGCTTCCCGGGTGTCGAATGCCAAATCTATTCATACTAAACTGATTCAGAGTTTTGCATACCGGGGCTTCGCGACTTGCGAAGATGAGGGGTATCGCCCTTTGGTTTCCCTGGTGCCGAAACGCCGAAATGCCGAAATCTATTCATACTAAACTAATTCAGAGTTTTGCATACCGATACTTCACGACTTGTGACAACGAAGGGTCTTTCCCTTTGGTTTCCCGGGTGTCGAAACATCGAAATACCAAAATCTATTCACACTAAGCTAATTCATAGTTTCGCATACCCAGATTTCGTGACTTGTGATGACGAAGGGTCTTGCCCTTTGGTTTCCCGGGTGCCGAAATGATGAAATGCCAATGAACGGGCCCAAATACTCCGGGACATTCAGGACGTTTCCAAGTCCACCCTCCTGCCTATGCAAAGGTTAGGGTCGACGGGCAATAGAGCTCCGATAGATCTTTCAGAGGGTTCTTGGGTAAATTATCCCTAGGCTTGGTGACCTGACTAAAAAGCCTTCCTGAGTCGCTGAGCTATAAAATCTGTGGTAAGGGTAAAGTAAAATTTGTGGGTTTACTATCATGGTAGTCCTTTCAAGGGACTCACTCCGTCTCTGGAGTGGGAGGAAAATTCCCGGGAGGGGGTGCCTTCGGGAAATTACACCAGGGCATAACACGAGTCAAGTAGATGGGACAGTTCTCAAGGGAAACAAAATCGTATTCTGAACTTACTCATTCTATACATAACCGATTATGATTATACTAGTATAAGCATGCATCCATTACCTCAAATCAAAACACAAGGAAAACACTTCTATACAGAAACCATTTATGAGCGTATAAAACATGAGCATGCGTTTGGGATATGCAATTTAAAATACAAGACATAACACTTATCAGAAAACACCAAATGTGAAGCGACTGCTGAGAGGGGTGCTCATTTCCACCCAACCGTAGGCTCAATGAATCTAGATGGATTTACCACTAGCCACCCCCGAGCTAGACCACGATGCTTGGAGATTCAGTTTTCTACTTCCATCTCAACGGAAGTCAAGGACGAAGGTTACTCTCCTTCTTCTCTATTCATAAGTCTCTGTATTTCCAGAGTTTTTTCCAATTCTCTTCCGCGATCCCTGTCGCGCGTGTTCTCCTCTCTTCTCCTTGCTTACCACACTTCCTCTCTTGCATTTTCTCTGCAAGATTTCGTGTGGCACAAATTTCCCCATCCGCGGTCAGGTCTGGGAGCTGTTACAGATGGGCGGTTCACCCCCATCCCCTCATTAATTCTTGAGGAGCCTCCCCACCTACAAATCTGATGGGAAATCCATTCCAGGGTCAGAGAGTTGCTTTGGTCTTTGAGCAACTAAAACCAGTACGGTATTGGCTTGGTGGAAGTTAATGCAACCATTCCAGGTCCCTTCCACCACCTCTCACTAGCCATCATGGTCTCTTTTAGCACATCCCCCTCCCAACAGTCATGCAACACATAATCATAACATAATTTACATTCATCGACCTTTTATACAAAGGTCCGTCAAATCAAACATTCACATCCTTTGAGTTTTCCATAGTTCTTGGCCAATAGAGTTATTTTTACAGATTGGGGGAAATAGGGTGTTACAAATGCATGGAAAGGCAAGGCAAGAGAATGCATGGAAAGGCAAGACATTGCAAGGAAAGTCATGGAAAGGCACAATAATGCATGGTAAGGCAAGACAAGGCATGGCATGTCAAGGCAAGGCATGACATGTCAAGGCAAGGCAATGCATGGTAGGGCATGGCATGTCAAGGCAAGGCATGACAAGGCAAGGCAAGGAAAGACATAGCAGCGCAAGGCATGTCACGAAAAGGCAAGGCATGACAAGGCAAGACAAGGCATGGCATGCCAAGGAAAGGCATGGCATGTCAAGGTAAGGAAATTCATGGAAAGGAACAACAAGGCATGGCATTTCAAGGAAAGACATGTCAATGTAAGGCAAGGCATCCCATGGCATGTCAAGGAAAGGCATGGCATGTCAAGGCAAGGCATGGCGAGGCAAGGCATGGCGAGGCAAAGCATGGCATATCAAGGCAAGTTATGGTATGTCAAGGCATGTCAAGGCATGTCAAGGCAAGGCAAGGCATGAGATGTCAAGGTAAGACTTTGAGACACTACAAATAGATAAGCCAACCAAGCTTTATTTCAAACAATTCTTTGCATGCAAAACCAAATGAAAGGTAAACACAATTGATTCAAGAGTATTCTTTGTTCCTGAGGAATTCAGGGATAAAGGATGCCCCAGATCTACAGATATGAGCAAAGGTGGCTGGAGCAGGACCATAAACACCTAGTTTATCCACCACTACCATCTTGCCTAGTAGCATAGCTTCCAGTTAGATATCTTATATTTAAAAAATTATTTACGGTTTTAGCCTGCTAAAAGTGAAATTAAATAAATAAAAAAGCATTTACGTTTTTAGGTCATTGCCAAAAGTGACGACTAAATAAAGCCCCCGACGATCGACACCGAAGGGCATCAAAATTTAATTTATTCATAATTTCAACCAATTTACTATCATTCACGGTTGACTTTATATTCTCTGGCCTCACAATTCCACATGTACGCGGTGCGAGGTAGTCTGATATATTTATTGGAACTTACACCTTGCTGCCCCATACTTACATAAATTTCATAATGTTTAACCCCTCAGTTTAATATTGATAATACATAATAATCTTATTATGTAAAGAAATGGGAGAGTAGACATTATTACATATAAATCAAATCAAAATTGTGATAAATATTTTATTAAAAAATGCAAATATAGTGTATATAAATACATGAAGTATTGTTTTAATATTGTTTTAAGATAGACAAATTATCTTGATTTATCAATTGAGAAAATATCTCAGCTTCACACCAATATAAGAAGCATCTAGTTGGAGAGAGACTCTTAGGAGGTTGTTAGGTCTAGTTGGACTTGAGAGCCTCTCTCCAACTAGAAGCTTTCTAATCATGACCAATAGTAACAATAACCACAAATATGAGTACACCTAAGACAAGTAAAACTTACATATTCCAATACATTAAATGCACTAAGCCTTATGCTTCCCATGCTTGGTTGTGGGCCACTTCATGTTTAATATTATCATTGTCAATGCAATTATTTTAATTTGTCAAATGTCTATTTTTTCCTTCATCTAATTAATTTAATTAACAGAATTTTTATTAAGGATAGTGAGTGATGGAGTGTGTTGTTAAAACAATTTACCTTGTGTGTCATGTAACATTATTCCATTGTTAATTAGGAGATTAAAAATGTCTATATAATTGACAAAAGAAAAATATAATATAATCCACTATTAACATAGATGTGCTAATTATAAATCAATCCATTTCTCAATAGTTTATGAAAAATATCTATATAATATGGATAACACTTATAAATTTATAAAAAAAAACACTCTATAATATAAAAAAAATATCAATATAAATTCATTTTAATTTTACACTTTTTACAATAAAAATTTGATTTTATTATTTTATAATCTCTTAATATTTAATATCCAAAATTAAATCAAAATATAAAAAATTGATTTTATTATTTTATAATCTCTTAATATTTAATATCCAAAATTAAATCAAAATATACATTAAAATAACAACCTTAAAAAAAAAAGTCTACTATGATTTTTTAAACAACCACCTTACCCACTATATCTATTGGTGGCATGTACCTATCAAACTTGAAAATAATTGTCATTTTTAAATTGTTTCTCTCCATCATAACAAGATATGAGGTGTCTCTTTTTATATGAGCAATTTAGCCACATTGGAGTAAAACTCCCATGTTTCTTTCAATGGTCTAAACCTCCCACGTAAAGAAATGGAAACAAATTTAATGGTAATTAGCACTTACATTAGCTACCTTACATTATATTACCACTAATATATATGATGTGTTTCTAAACACAATTACAATTCACAAAACTAATAATGATATAACATTGATTAATTCGAGGTCATTGGATGTGGAGATCCAAGAAGGCAAGATTGAATGTAGAGATGCAGAAATATAGGGACTCGGAATGTGAGAACTCTGAAGCAATTGCACAAACCCGAGAATGTGGGGAAGGAAACAAGACTCTATGCACTTCACATTTCACATGAGGAATGGGGAAAATCCATAATGTTGAACACATAAAGAAAACTTGAAAACTAGGCCCTCAACTATGCATTGGATGCAAAATGTGAGAATGTGGGAAAAATGACAACCAAAAGGAAGACAACAAGACCCTCCCCTCTCTGCAATCCACATGTGGAAATGCGAAAATGTAGATCAATGAAAGAAAACTCAAAAAGTAGGCTTTGAATTCCACATTGGATGTGTAATGCACAAATGTGGGCAAAATGACAAGCACAAATTTAAAACTTCACGAGATCACTTGCATGCCTTATCTACTTAGACATTTTGTAAATCTTTTGTACTTTTACTTCCTTGGTAAAGAAAAAACTATATATATATATATATATTAGTTATCTACCACAATTGGCCAAAAGGAGAGCTCAAACAATTGGTGAGACTAATACCAGCTTCCTCACGACGAATGGACGAAGGTTTAAAGTATCTAAAGTATCGAATCTTGCATTGGAATTGGTTTATAAAGAAAATCAAGGCACAAGTCTCAATATGGGTGAATAGATTGTTGTCGAGACACTACAACAAAGCCCTATGATTTGCTCCCTTTTTTGCTTCCAAAGATTGTTTTAATGTATTTTTCTCCAATTTTTTGAAAAAGTCAGCGCTATTTATTAGGATGGCACTATTTCTGACGTTTTTTTGCACCGACCAAAACATGTACACACTAATAGCAATGAAAATAGCGCCAAATTTACCGTCGGATTTAGTGCTGGAAATAACACCAAATTTAGCGCCGACTTTAGTGCTAGATTTAGCGTCGAATGTGCCTAAATAGTTAATTAGTTGAGGTGTTGGGGGTTAAGTGGATAGGGGCTTTGAGGATTATGGGATTTAGAGATTTGAGGTACAGGGACTAAGGGTTAACAGATTAGGGGTTAGGGTTTAATGGATTAAGGGTCAAGAGCTAAGGGATTTGGCACTTATGGGTTAGGTATTTTAAGGGTTAATGGCTTAGGGATTATGGGCTAGGGGATTAATGTTTAAGTTCTTATGGAATAGGAGTTTAGGGATTAAGGGAATAGGTATTAGGGTTTAAGTGTTTAAGGGTCAATGGCTTAGGGGTTAGGGGATTTAGGTCTTTTGTATTAAGGGAAATTAGTGATTAACTAAGGTTGAGGGCTTAAGGGTTTAGGGATTAGGGCTTAATTAGGCTTTAAGGGTCAATAGATTAGGGATTAGGGGATTTAGGGCTTTTTCAAAACTCTCTTGAAATTTCATGGAACATCTTCCAACACGCCCATTACCAATGTCATCCACTGATATCGCACGATGAGCAGTGAATGGGGCCAACATTGAAATTTATTCAAATTGTTCATGTATGCATTGAAATTTGACATAGTTAGACTAGACACATGCCTTGATGGTATGTGGTGGTTTCAAGGCTCGAGGATGCATGATGTTCCAACATAATCTTTGAGATCCTCCATGTTTTCATCAACGTTCATCATGCAGTCTCATTATCATCATTCATCATTCACATCTATAGAATGTTTGTTGAATCTCTCTTGAAATTTCATGGAACGTCTTCCAACATGCCCATCACCAATGTCATCCACTAATGTCACACGATGAACAGTGAATGGGGCCAATGTTGAAATTTCTTCAAATTGTTCTTGAATGCGTCAAAACTCTCTTGAAATGTCATGGAATGTCTTTGACCAACACGCCCATCACCAATGTCATCCATCGATGTCGCACAGTGACCAGTGAATGGGGTGAACGTTGAAATTTCTTCAAACTGTGCTTGTATGGGTCGAAATTTGACATGGTTAGAGTAGACATGTGCCTTGAAAATATGCGAGGGTTTAAAGACTCAAGGATGCATGATGTTCTCACATAATATTTGAGATCGTCCATGTTTGCATCAATGTTCACCATGCAATCTCATTGTCATCATTCTTCATTCCCATATATAGAATATTTATCGAAACTCTCTTGAAATGTCATGGAACATCTTCCAACATGGCCATCATCAATGTCATCTACCAACACTGTGTGGTGAGTAGTGAATGGTGCCAACTGTGTGCACAGGGGCAGACCCAGGGTTCAACGCTACAACAATACACCAACAAAACCCTAACTACCGACCCTTTCGACAACACCTGCGAAGCAGATGAAGCCTCACTTGAGGCAGAGGCAGGGGTGGTTGCAGGACTCAGGTGTTTGCAAGCTTAGTTGGGACAGAGATCTGTGATTATAATACTTAATATATCACTTAGCACCGTTAGTTCATCATTATTTACCCAATATCTACTTCGCAGGTAAAACAAAGCATCACAACATTCACCCTGATTTGATGTATTTAAGCACTTAGCATAAAGAAATGGATCGGATCTGGCATATTCAAGCACTAAGCACATTCACCTATATCAGATCTAACATCCAGATTCATCATAAGCACAAAGCATAAACATATCTATCTATCTATTTATATCAAGCACTTAGCAAATAACACATAAATGCACCAACACATCACACAAAGAAGAATAACACATATTTACGTGGTTCACCTCGACCCTGGGGCTACATCCACCAACTCTTCTTCTTTATTAGCTTCAATCAGTCATCTACATGCATAGAGCCACAAAAACCCTACTCCGCATAGGACAGGAGATCTGCGCGCACCTTGCCAGATCCTCCTTCCCAAGCCAGGTCTCGCACAAAGCCCTTCACAGTCTGTTAGAACCACTTGCACTTAGCTATACACGTTTCTCACAATATGCACAAAGCATCTACAAACCATACTTGCACTTAGCTCTTAGCTTATCGACCTCACATCACATAGATGTCCCTTCTTATATTGCTTAGAAATCTATTTATACTTTACAAAATAGGCCTAAACATGGGTAAACCCATGGGTCGACATCCCATTCTCATTACATATTCCCAAATCCCAAAAAGGGGTCGAGATCCTGCGATCTCTGCTTCATCTTCGACAAGCTGTCGAAGTCCCAAAATAGGTCAAACTTGACCAAGGATCTCCCAAAACTTGGTCAAGGGCCAACACCAACGTTGAAATTTCTTCAAACTTTGTTTGTATGCATCAAAATTTTACATGGTTAGACAAGACACATGCATTGATAGCATGCGAGGGTTTCAAGACTCAAGAATTCTTGACTACCCCGCATAATCTTTGACATCCTCTACTTTTGCATGAACCTTCATTATGTGGTCTGATTTTCATCATTTGTCATTCCCATCTACAAAATCTTGGTCAGAGATTGGTCTGAGAGGTTGGTTTGTCTTCTTACCTTTATTGTATCTGCAGATTATGTATTTGATTCTATGGCCACCCACTTTCCTCTCATTGATTTAGTAGGTCTATGTCATCCATGTCCTCTGTCCATGGCCTCCTCTGGATCCTGTGATACACAACAATGACATTAGTCACATAACATCTATGCATAATACCATTGCCAATACCATTACATACCATTGCATGGGTTGTCGCCTCTTTTAATTTTGGAAGTGCATTGTGTCCTTGTATTCCTTCGAGGGTTCATTTGATGGGATTGATTCCACAAGAGGGGGGGGATGAGACTACTTCTAGAGGTAGGTCTAAATGGGCCAAGATTATCCTAGCTAACAATTCCAAATACCACCACTACTCAATAAACTCCAAGTGATTACTATAGTATATACCCATGAATGCTTCAACCTCTTTCTCCCATATCAACTCTATAAGTGTTCCTAGTGCAATTTTTATTTTTAATGGGCCTCTCAAACTCATATTTGCACCTATTTTAGCAAATGATCGATTATACTACACTGTGCTTCTTTTATCTCCCTCTTTCACCTCTGCACTCATCTCCTTGCCTCTCTAAGCTCAGACAACACACAACACTCGTTCTTGCAATGTCAATGCTCCAATGTTGTCATCCTTCTTCCTAATTGACTAACATACCTAATTACCAACATAATGACCAACTCAATCCATCTCTCATGCTTGGAGAAGGGGATGAGGTCTAGATAAAGGGAAAGTAATTTAGGCCATGTCCAATTTCCAACCCAAATATAACCACATGCATCACTCAACTCCACCATTATACAACTCTTAATCACATGCAAAGGAGGATTGAAGGTGAAGTGGGGAGTTTGACGCTAGTGTATTAACTTGCTATCCCATTGGTGTTACATGATAAGACGTGTTCATCTGAAGTGTTCTCAATATAGAATGCTTGCACATCTTGTGGGAGATAGGATGGTATTCCCCCATTTGAATTGCCCCATCATGATTACATTTTTGGACATTAGTCGACGCTAAATTGGGCACCATTAGTGCTGGATTTAGCGCCCCAACATGATGACATTTTGGGCCAATACTTGGCGCTAAATTCGATGCTAATGGCGCCCAATTTAGTGTTGACTATTCAAACAAAACAAAAAAATAAAAAAGAGCCTGCGCGCAAGAAAAAACAAAGAATTCATTGATGTGCATTCACCAATATTGTAAAGCATTTGACATTCACCATTGGAACTTCTATGCGGATTTCTTGCAACTTGGAAAATCGTGGGAGCTTGGAACTCACAATCTAAAATTGAGGGAGCTTGATTTATGGGAGTGATTTGGCCTCTAGTAGTAACAAATTAATTTGTGCATTTCATTCACCCCCTAGCAGAGATGAAAATCAAACCCATGTCCATCCATTTTGCACTACTGTTGTTTATAACAGTCACTACTATTGTTTATAACAGTTAGAGGGAAGGGAGAAAAATGTACAGAGCAAAGAGAAGGGATTTTCCACAGTTTAGAGGAAACAAATTCGCCCGAGGATGCCGAAAAATTTCAAGCAGCAGAGGGAAAAGAGCAAAGGGATATGATTCTTACCAGAATGAGGTATTTCATACTCCTTCTTTTGCTCATGGTCCTTTTTATATTTATTTATTTGCTTCTATTTTCTACCATTTGAGTCCTTCAAGGACTCCTCAATGCCCCAGTTTATGGCAACGACATGCATTTTTTACTACTTTAAAGCACCCATATGCACAAGCTTATCTTTCTCCCTAGTCATCACAACAACAAAATCATCAAGGGATGGCATCTTCCAAGCAACTCCAAGAGAATTCTTGGTGGCATGGGACATGGAAATGAAAACAGAGTAATCAGGTCCAAGTTTGGAAAGAATGGACAAAACAAGTTGTTCATATTCCTTGTCAATCCCACACAACTTCTACTACAACCTCAAGGATTTCAACTTGGTGAGAAAGTCCTAGATGGTGTCAAAATTGTTTGGGCTCAAGCTAATGAGATCACTCTCCAACTGATATCCTTTTAACACATTGTATTTCCCAAATAATCCTTCCATAGTAGTCTATATTTGATTAGGTGAACTAGTAGATTCAATGCACGAGGGCTTCACAAGCTAGGAAATACACTATCACGTTCGTTCATAAAGGAGTATTAAAAAGTGGAAAAAATAAAAACAATATATTGACATATAATAAGGGGTTGATGGGTTTTTTAATAATAGATATCAATATAGTATAGGGGGGTTAGTTTTTGGGGTGGAAAAGGGGGGTCAAGGCGGGGGAGTGTGGGTCGGAGCTAAATATAAAAGCGTGGAATTATTCGACCGATTCTTTTTTCCCTATGAAACCCTATTTTACATGACCTTTGCCATTGAAGAACTAAGAAAAAATAACAAAGTATAAAGGAGAAACACCATCAATGATGCAGAGGACTATAAATCAACTCACAAAGGAAGAATGCCATTCATGAGCTACAACGAATGAGAAGCGGTTGAGTTCAAGAGTTTGATTTTCCATTTTCCCTATTGAACAAACAATAGTTGTGCTCTCGTAAGGAATTATTCAAATGTTGAGGGACTAGAGTCAACATCTTCTTCGTTGTAGTTATGTTATCCATTATGGATGGAATAGAAGGGTTGGTACTGGATAATACTGAATTTTTGAGCATATGTGGAGAATATGGTATGCAATGGTATTGGAAATGGTATGCATTGGTATTGGTATTGGTATGCAATGGTATGCATTTGTATGGTATGGTATGATATGCATTGGTATTGGCATTGGTATGCAATGGTGTCCAATGGTATTGTTATGTAATGGTATGGGTATGTAATGGTATTGGAAATGATATTTATTATGCATTGGTATGCAATAGTATTGGGATGTATGCAATGGTATTGGCAATGGTATGCATTGGTCTTGGTATCCAATGGTATGCAATGATATGCAATGGTACATTGTTGTATGGTTGGTATGGTATGGAATTCATATTGTTGTTGTATGAGAATCACCTTTGAAGGCTTATGAAGAGGTCTTCAACCAAGTGTAAATGGTGGCAATTGTATGGCCATGTGAAATTTATGGAAAAAGAGGGAGAGTACTTGCCACCCATTCTTGAAGATATTTTCACAATCATATGGAAATTGTATCAAGCCTATGGGTGTTTTAGTGGACATGGTATCATTGATTGGCACAATAACTCCAAGATTTTGAGGCCGCATGTATATCCGGAGAAATATCATATGCCCAACATGCATTTACAATAGTCAAATGGCTCAAAATTAGTGTTTATATAATAAAGTAGGATGCATGTTTCTTGGGATGTTTACTTATGCATTTTGTTGTTGCTCTTGTTGATTTCAATCGCTCCTTCTTTATAGGTATAGTGTTGAGAAAGAACTGTTCAAAATAGGAGTTGAAAGGCCAAGTATGACTTTCATACCTGTAGAAGATGTTTCCAAAACTTGATTCATGTTGAATATTTCTAGTAAAGAAAGCAAAATTCCTTGTAGAAGATTTAAGGCCTGAGTTGGGGATTAGTTGAAGATCCTAATTGATATTTTTTGATAGAAAATATCATCCATAGAAGGAGACCATCTTCAACACCCCTTAACAGAATTATAAGTAGGATTCAATAGTTATGGAATATCTCAATTTTGGTGTTGTAGTGAGTGAGGTAGGGGTATGCGTCCCTACAGGAGGTCTTACATTTGTTGATCACCATTATGGAGAAGAAATTGAGAGGAAATGTGGCATCTTCAATCGATACACCTGCTACAAATTCTAAAAACTAGAGTAATATTTGACCTAGCACCTACAAAAGTTGATAAAATAAAGATGAGGTAGGGAATCTTGGTCAAGAAAGCATCAAACAACAGTTGGAAGGCCCTCTCATCTTATAAAGAGTATGAGTGGTTGGATATGTATAATAAATGGGTGAATCAATTTTTGTGGGGGCATATAAATGACAAGGCAAGGCAAGACATGTCAAGGAAAGACATGGCATGCCAAGGCAAGGCATGGCATGTCAAGTCAAGGCATGTCAAGGAAAAGAAAGGCATGTTAGTGCAAGGCATGGCAAGGCAAGGCAAGGCTTTTCAAGGAAAGGCATGGCATGTCAAGGCAAGGCATGTCAAGGTAAGGCAAGGCATGTCAGGGAAAGGCATGAAAAGGAAAGGCAAGACGAGGCATGACATGTCAAGGAAAGGCATGTTATGTCAAGGTAAGGAAATGCATGGAAAGGTACAACAAGGCATGCCATTTCAAGGCAAGGTAAGTCATGGTAAGGCACGAAAATGCATGGAAAAACATGGCAAGGAAAGAAAAGGCATGACATGTCAATGCATGGCATGTCAAGACTAGGCATGGCTTGTCAAGGCAAGGCATGGGATGTCAAGGCTGGGCATGACATGTCAAGGAAAGGCAAGGCATGACATGTCAAGTCAAGGTAAGGCATGTCAAGGCAAGGCATGGCATGTTAACGAAATTCATGGCATGTCAAGGTAATGCATGGAAAGGAAAGGCATTGCAAGGCAAGGCATAGAAAGGCATGACAACACATGACATGTCAAGGCAAGGCATGACATGTCAAGTCAAGGCATGACATGTCAAGTCAAGGCAAGGAAAGGCAAGGAATGTCAAGGCAAGGCATGGCATGTCAAGTTAAGGCAAGGGAATGCATGGCAAGGCAAGGCATTGCAAGACAATTCATGATACGACACGACAACGTATGGGAAAACATAGCAAGGCAGGACAAGGCATGGCATGTCTTGGAAAAGCATGGCATGTCAAGGCAAGGCATGGCATGTCAAGGAAAGGCAATGCATGACATGTCAAGGAAAGGCAATGCATGGCATGTCAAAACATGGTATGACAAGGCAAGGAAATGGAATGCATGGCAAGGAAAGGCATGGCAAGGAAATACATGGAAAGGCAAGGCATGGCAAGCTAAGATAAGGCATGGCATGTCAAGGCAAGGCATGACAATGTAAGGCATGGCATATCAAGGCAAGGAATGTATATGGCATGTCAAGGCATGGCATGGAGAGGCAAGGCATGGCATGTCAAGGCAAGGAAAGACATGTAAAGGCAAGGCATGGCATGTCAAGTCAAGGCAAGGCATGTCAACGCAAGTGATCCAAAAAGATATTTTAAGACAATGGTTGAGTTTTAAAATATGAGTTCATTAACCAATTAGGAATTGAAGAAAGAGGAAGAAATTAATGATATATCATGGCATCCATAAGAATAAATGCAGATATAAAAGTTAGCACAAAGAATTAACAAACCATAACAACAAAGTTGTCAACGGAGGTCAGAAAGATTGCCTACGTCTTCGGGCCTTTGTCTCAGTGGGTGAGGATTTCTTATTTCTCTTCAATGCTTCAAAAGTACATCAGAAAAAGTGTTAATTGGATTACAAGCTGGTCTGGATGTATTTTGTTCGACCTTAAGAACCCAACACAACTGACGACACTTAAAACGGTTGAGCGAAGCTCCTGGAATTGGCCCGTAAAGTTCCCCTCCTCAATGGATTCCCTGCATAAAAATGACTTTGGCTTCACAATTATACAACATTTCTCCTCCTCTGAACCTCCCTAAGGCTGCCAAGAACCCCTGGTTTATATAGATTTTAAGTGGGCATCGTCCTCCCAAGATCTGGCCTCAAATCGGGCTCCAGACCTCCCAAAACCAGGCTAAATCATCATAAAATCCTATAATATAAGTTTTAAAACCCAAAAATTGGGAAAATACGTGCTAGCCCCCTATCTTTGAGATCCAGGTTACATACGCCTTGCCATGTGGCCAAGGGTTGGTCTGGCGCACTCTGGCTCCTTCGATCATGGCTCCTGGTCCCATGGCTATAGCCCATGTGGCCAATCCCTGCAACTCCCACACACACATGTATCATTGCTAGCGCCTGGTCATTAGCCCCTGGTCTGCCAGGGCTGGTCCCCACCGATCGGGGCTTATCTCGAAATCTGCACCATCGTCAACCTTTATAATATTTCCGCCATATAAATAACAAGAAAAATTATCCACCCATCCGGTTAGACCGGGGAGTTAGATCGTTGTGCCGATGGAGGCCGGGAGTTCGAATCCCCTGAAGGAACAAAATTTTTGATCTAATCGTCATTGACAAAATTCGTGGTGCCACATGTCACCCTCTGATGTGGCCAAGTGTCACGTCGGGATTGGCCCATACTGTCCAGTCACCAACACAATCCACATACAATCAACGTATAGTCAATGAGTGTTACACATGATTTTGGTCACTCTGGTGATGTCTCAACAGTGATGTATTCAGGCTCCCAACAAAGACCTTTTGCTTGAGAAAAGTGGCTCCTGTCTTCTTCCAAAAACATATTTTTAAGATGACTTCGTAGGATGCTTATGGTCTAAGGTGCGAGACTCCTTCATTGTCGCAGGCCACCCACACTTAGGGTGTGAACTTCTCGCAGTCTGCTCCATATATAGGGTGGGAACCTGTTTTTAAGCTTGGAAAGGAGAAGAGGTCTCGAGGGTTCTAGAAGGGAATCTTCTAGAAAATGAGTTGGCATTCGCATGGTTGTCATTCTATTGACTTCTCAGATTTGATGGGATCATCCTCATCCATGTAACCATCTCTCCTTCTCCTATATATTGAAAGGTTTCTCATGAAAAGGTTAAGCAAGATTGAATGAAGAATTGGCGAAAGAATTGTGTGAAGAACCCTGCTTGGACAGAAGCTTGAAGGATCTATTTGGTCCATCGAGAGGTTTTGGATCTTGTTCATGCAAGAACAGAGCAAGTGTGTGTGTTGGAACCAAGGGTGACTGAAAGGAAGTTTGCAACATCAAGGCAATCAGGTTGTATCTTCTACTTTCAATTAATATGATACAGCGGCATGTCCCTTTCCCATAAAGTCACTCTTACTTTATTGTGTAATTCCTTGATCATATGCATAGGTTGACATTGAATACACTTTGCTATCTTCACTTTGGTTGGTTTGTGTTGTCTTGGACTTGACTTCACGAGAGTACCAGAGCGAAGCGGGAACAACAGAGACCTAAGGAAGCGATATAAAGGTATGTCACTTATTCCTTCTTATTAGTAGATTCAATGGTTACAACTTAGGGAAAGAGTCATGTCCTGTCCTGTTTTGTTCAAGATCCAGGTGGATTTAGGGAGATCTGTTAGTGTCCGCACCTATCGATTTGTCCGATAACAAAATTGGTGGCTCTACTGGGGATTGAACCCATTTTTGGTGGTTTTTCCTTGGCCATTTGATCTTAAATTACCATTTTGCATTTCCATCAATCTCTGAGTCTTGAGGAGACCCTGATAGACTCCTTGGGTCCAAAAGTTCCTTAAATTTTTTTGTCTTTTTTCCAAATTTTGCTTAGTTTCAGGCCTTCTCACACTACACCCTTCTGTAGCCTACGAGAACCACTAGAGTTCGCACTTTTCTGTTCAGTTCAGTGCAAACTTCTCGCACTCTGCCTTTGTCTAGCCCGCGAGAATCCTTCATTCTCGCACTGCACCCCACTTCCAGCCTGCGAACCCACTTGCAAATTTTTGGATTTAAGCCCTTTTTTCCCTCAGATGCCCAGATTGGTTTGTGTGTCTAGGATGGACTTCTCTGGCCAGTGATTGAATGATTCTTGACTTCAAATCTCATAAATGATTAAGTTCCTCTTGATCATGTTTTCTCAATTTTTATCTCTTGACCTTTTCGCAACAAGGGTATAATCTCCGGTTTGGAAATCCAAGTGCTTGTTTGGTTGGGATCTTTTGATTGGTTTAAAAGTTGAGATTGATTGCTCTTTTCAATTGTTTATTACTTGGAAAATTGTTACCCATATGCATTTGAAGAGACTTGTCTTGTTAGTATGTTATTTTTGTCTTCATTGAAACATTGGTTTGGGTTCTTGTTGTACATTTCCTTTTCGTTGGTTGCTTGTTTTTCTTAGTTCCACCCCTATTGTTTGGTTTCTAACAAAAAATTAAAAACATTTTCTTTTTAAGCAACTTTGTGTTCAAAAAAATATTGGCATTCAAGTACTGAAAAATAATCAATAGAGAATTTTCATTATTCATGGTTGTTTGATATTACATTTTAGAGAAGATCATACGTTGTAGTTCACATTTCTCTAGAAAACTCCTCTCTCCCTCCTATAAATAGGATTCATCGAACAACAAATTTTATATCATTCATTCCTATTTATGCATTTTTTGGGTCAGAGTCTCACACAACATCGGTTTCATTTCCGTCTCCTTTTGAGTAACGACAACCTTTAATAATATTGCGCAATTTTAAAATTCAACTAGTAACTTTTTCTAGGACTCTTTTACACCAACATTAGCTAGGCTAGAGATTTGGAATAGGCAGTGAGACACACTCTCCAAAGAACAAAACATACGATAGAATCTTGTGATAAGGAGTGTGAAATTCCATTTACAACATTTTGTCCTGGGAAGCCCTTCTCACACAAGGGTCAAACCCGAGGTCACATTGAGACTGACAAAGTTACTCACCCTGCTTTGTTGATATTGGTGTAGAGATTACACGTATTACGGGGGTCACTTGAAGGTATACCCACAATGATGAGTGGAAGCTTCTCAAGTCGATTTTGGGCTAGATACCCTGCCCTTGATGTGGATCGGACTATCGACTATTCCCCTAGGCATTATTGTTGTTGGTGGTGACCTTAGTAGCCTATCTTCTTAGGGTATTACACAAGGTGACTGTGAAGGGGCAGGTCTTCATGGTACCTGGAATCGACGTTGGCCAAACTCACTCGGGCTCCTTGGAGGGTATACCCACAATTATGTGTGGGAGCTTGCACCATGGTGTAAGTCCGTTAAGCAGGTCGTCAACGTAACTTTTCCACCCTAGCCCAACCCCTTCTTGTCTCGTCGTTGCGACGTTGGATTAAATCACCAACTAGTGAATTCAGAATTAGAAGGTCTTGTTTGCTTGGTTTTGCTTCCTAGATTTTTACTAGTGCATGTTGTTTTTTCACCCAAGTTGACCATAGAATTTCCTTCGTAAGTTTCTAAATCGATCACAATTGACCCTCCACACCATTCACATAGAATGCAAGGCTTACCCCCAGAAAATCTAGAAGGTTCTCAACCCTTGCCTACCAATTCACCGGAGGGCTCTCCTCAACAGAGTGAAGTCCAAGACGTTGCCACTCCACAAGTGGAAAGAATTAACTCTCTAGAATGGTTCCGAATTACTAATTCTCGAGAGGAATTTTGACTTCATCTTGACTCCGAGAGACGTATTGTCTGAGTGAATTCTTCCAGAGACTTAGTTGTTCAGTCTTCTGGATCACCGACTGGACCTTTCTCTGGACCTGAGGGTCAAGATCCTTTTTGGACCACTGGCATTTTTAGACGATATCTCTTTGGCTCAGGAGCAGGCATTGATATCACTGTCGCACTTGAGCTGCCCGAAACATCTGATCCAGACGCAATACCTTTTACTATTGCTTATTATTTTCCTAGTACAGAAGCTCCACGAGCTGACCACATCTTGACTCTCCCTCTACAAATGGTCCATTACACAGATACTATGAGTCCTCACACCGGGATTATCGTGGCTAGCCAAGCCCCCATTGGCACACCGCTTTAACCCAGATTCACCCCAACACTTCCACCCAGATATCATGCGTTGAATGCTTCTATTCCCGCGCCTACACAAATCACATCTGGAGCTCCTGGTGGTCCCACTCGTTCTGGGCACCATCTTCCCGGTTTCATTATGACACTTCGTCCACCACATTTCAAAGGACCTCCTCCATCCTCTTTTGGAGGCATTGATCCTAGTGGAACCATGAAGAAATTTAGATACAAATTAATGTATTCCTGCGATTCTCCTGATCTAACAATTACCGCAACTTGTTAAATACAGAATCGCTTCTACTATTATTGTGGAAGCAATTTAAACCACGATCTCAACCACAATGCACAAAGTGAAATATCAATAACA
>ML796065.1:175982-222706 GCA_009831015.1 Picea engelmannii
AAAGTGACATTTTGCACTTTAACCAAAGTCAAAGTACAAATAGACATAAAGGACTAGGACAAAGTGCCAAATGACTTTCCCACATGTGCTAAGGAGGGAAAACACATGGGGAACACCTCCCAAGGTACACAAATCAACATATTTAACGATTGTATAATTGCCATCCAAAAATGCCATGCTTGCGAGACCTACAACAATAAAATACGGTCACACCCTGCTCCTCTTCACCCTGTGGTCCCCTTTGGTCCTTTTGTGAAATGGGGTATCGATTTCATGACATGTCACCCTCACTCGGCCAGGGGGCGTGGATACATTATTGTAGCTGTAGAATATTTTACAAAATGGGCCGACACGATGCCGACATTTGACAACACCAGCAAGACCACAACATTATTCATATTCAATCACATCATAGCTCGTTTTGGCCTTCCTCAGGCTATCGTCACTGATCATGGTAGCCACTTTAGAAACTTCATGATGTCCGAACTCACTGAAAAGTTGGGTCTTTGCCATGAAAACTCAACACCCTATTACCCACAAGCCAACGGCCAAGTCGAAGAAATTAACAAAGTCCTCATTACCATGCTTCAACGAATGATATGGATTCACAAAACGAGTTGGCACACGATGTTGTTTTCAGCATTGTAGGCTTGCTGGACATCCGTTAAGTCTGCTACCGGGTTTACCCAATTCTAGTTAGTCTATGGTCTAGAAGCCATCCTGCCAATTGAATGTAAGATACCTTTCCTAAAAATAGTCTTCGAACTCCTCCCAAACACTTCTGCCGAAGAAGAACACCTGTTGTATCTCATGCGATTAGATGAAACTCATCGCAACGCCACCCTAGTCATAGAAGCCCAGAAGAAACGCTTCAAAGCCCAATACGATAAACATGTCAAGCCTCGCGTTTTCTCCGTAGGTGATCTCGTTCTCCTTTACGAACAAAATCGGGATATGCTAGGAGAAGGAAAATTCGAAGCTATGTGGCGAGGTCCTTATATCGTTAGACGAGTTTTGGAGAAAGGAGCTTACAAGTTAGTGGACTAGGACGGTATCCCTTTGAGTGAACCCAGAAATGGGTTGTACTTAAAGAAGTACTATGCCTAAGATCACCTGTGCATGAGTGCTTGTATTTTATTGTACCATAATTTTTGTGTGTTACTACAGTATGCGTTTTTTCATTATTTGGTCTTTGACCTCGACCGATTATATTACATTGTGCTTGGTTTCCAAATGTCAGAGTCTTCTCTACCCCACATTGGCTTCACTGATGGCGCTAGCCGCAATACTCAGAACCTTGCTTTTGCTGCTTGGGCAATTTACGCCCCTACAAACAAACTTATCACTCTACGAGGTGTGTGTCTCGGCCATGTGACCAACAATATTGCAGAATATAGCGTCGTCATCGAATTGTTGATTGATGCTATTTCGCTCGGTATCTGCCACCTGGTTGTACAACTCGTTTTGCAGCTAGTAGTACTACAACTAAGTAATGTCTATGCTATTCGAAGTCCTACTTTATTATAGGTATGTTTACGAATTCGTCTCTTGGAACGTGATTTTGATTATATTGAGTATCAACACATTCCTAGATGTCTAAATACATTGACTGATGCATTGGCTAACTATGTATTAAACAAACATTTGGGCCATTTATAAACCAATCACATCACATGTATCACACAACACAAGATAAGCCAGTAGAAGCCGTATATATGTATATAATGATCAAAATTTTTTACAAAAAGTTTCTGTCCAAGGGCCAAAATCTCAAAATGTGAAGCTCATAGCTTCTACAAAATAGCATCATGGGTGACGCTCACGATAACACGCCCACAATATGGCGCTGATAACGTCTAGGGATCTCCCGAATAGCCATATCTGGGATGTCAGTGGTCAACCCCTCCAAGTTCTACTCCACTGCATCATAGTCTTCGGCATCCCATCGCGGCACTAGAGCTACCTCTCCTCACCGTTGAATAGGAGACGTTCCTGGAGGTCGATATGGCCCCACATCTATGTCATCAAAAAGAGATTTTTTGATTAGTTCTTGGACAAACATAAAAACATTTTATATGATAAAACTTGCAAAAACAATTAAAAAGAACAAAATGTGTACTTCTTACCTAGGTCACCCCACTGAGCATCCTCAGGCAGGGCCAAATCCGGATCCCCTCGGAAATCCAAACCAACATATGCGTAGTCGTCAATCATCAACATCTAGGGCCTTAACCAATCGAAAAATGAATCATTGTACTTGAATATAGGCCCAGTTATGTGATGAGCCATGAGGGTGCACCACCTCAGCATCCTCGGATCCTGTGGGGCCGGTAAAACCCAATCAACCTGTAATCGCAATAGTGGAACCCTGTTGAGGAAGAAGGACACCAAAAGTGATCCATACCCAAACTGCTTCAAGTTGCCCCTTCTGCACTTCGTCAATTGCCTCTTCATACTGCGGAGAACTGCATCCGACCAGTTGAAGAACCGGGGCTCTATGCACTCTATGGCGTGTTGAAAGTATCTCTGGAGAGCCATGTGTGGAGCTTCGCTCCCGGCCATGCATGCTATAGTTAACAAGATGGTTCGCAGGGTCAAGTTCTGGACCCCCCAAATAGAAACCTTGCCCTTGCTTCTTTCTGCCTCAGGTACACAATACTAGCGACAATACTCACTCATAGGGAGTCTGCCACCTCGACCATGGGTCAAACTAGCATGGTATCCATGCCGTGATAATCCCGTTAGAAAATAGATATCCTCGATATTTAAATTCAGTGTGTGGACTCCTACATGAAACAACTGTTGGTCCACGTCCCACATATGAACCAGGTATTCCAACAATCTGAGTTGGGTTCTCATGCCTGGAATTTTGAAGAATTTCAAGAGCCCACAGTCCCGAAGGGTAGCGATGGTACTCGGGTCATTCCTGGCAATGGAATCCTCCTCCTCATGTTCTCTTTCTTGCCACTCCAACATTGTGATGATCAATAACCTACACAAGAGCCAAAAGAGAAAGGTCAATAACTTTTTTCAAAACTTGGCACATTTTTTATTGAGAAAAAATCAAATTTAAATTTCATTTTTCGGCCCCCGTAGGTGCCCCATTAGCACAGTGAGAGATTCTCACAGGTGCCCTTAAGGTCGCTTGTGAGAATACTAGATTCTCGCAGGTCCCACATGGCCAGCCTGCGAGAATTCTTGGCTGCAAGTTATGGCCCTAAAATGAACCTAAAACTCTGAAAATTGCCAATGAAAACTAAACATAAACCATGGAAAAGGTAGAATATCAAGAGCTTACCTCGTTGATGGAGACGGCTCGCCAAATGGTCGCTTGTGCCTCCCGCGATCGAGCAACGAAATTCGGGGGAAAATGAGGTGTATTGGGTAAAGTTTTTGGAAAAATCACAATGAAAATGGTAAAAGCCCTTTTTACCCATATTTATTCACTTTTTACCATTTTTGTTGATTTTTATATTATTTTGTCTATAAAACCTAATGCCTAATAGTATTATGAGTGTGAGTTTTTGTAGATATAGCAACTTTGAAGTCCACACGAAGGAGTATGGATGTTTTTCTTTTTGTCGCATGTATGACTGCTTTTTAGGGTTTTTAGAAAAACCTCGAGCTCAGTCTTCGTTCGTTCTCGCGCTCGAAAATACATGAGAACGTAACCGAGTATACTTTTCTCGTCTTTTTGTACTTGTCATGGTCACATGAAAATGATGAACGCAAAGGAGTATCCTTTAATCTCTTTTCACACTCCATAAAAATGAAAAGATGGCCAAGCGACCTTGTTCTGTTCACACTCGTAAAAGTATCTAAACGAAACGTTCGATGGGCGATAGTTTATCACTTTTTCAGTCCTGTCAAACTATTTTACAAAAAAGGAACTGAGAGAGTTCTCTTTAAGTGTTTTTCAGACTCTCAAAACATGAAACCCCCCTGAATTTTCTATCTTTGGACTCGTTAAACAAACATCGAAAGACCCGCAATGGGACCGAGCCACTCCTTCCTAGGGTTCCTTAAATATACTCTAAAGGACTCGTCCAAAGGATGAGATTACATCAATAAGCATATGTTATCCTCCTCATGCTTGCGTAAAAATAAAGAGGTACTCACCAGAAATGGTGAGGGAAATTTTGGGAAAGGGATGTGTTTTTGTATTCATATTAATGGCAATAAGCGTCACTCTTGAACATGACACCCCCTATTGATCATTTGAAGCTGGTTTGGGAAATCCATTTGTCTCTCATTCGACTTGCTACAAGGTCATATCCTGGGTCATGTTTGAGTCTTGGTCGTGTCATTCATATGTTCAAGAGAAGTTCATCCAAGCCCTTTATTGAGTCAGCCATCTGCAGTTGTCCATTCTTACCATGTCGGCCTTCCTTGTGTCAGTTTCAACCTATATTCATACTCTGTTTCACCCTCAAAATCTGTTACTTATTTCGTGTCATTGATGGGGGATACATCAAGGCCCTCCTGTGACGAGTCTTGTTCCGTCGAATTCAACTCATTATCCGGAAACGAGACTTAGAAATCATTTAGTACCTTAGAACCTGCATGCCTTAACGACAGGTTTCTTTTCTTTCGACAGGGGTTCGCATCATTGATCCCTGATCAAGAGATTCCACCAAATGCTCGACTTCAACTCATGTATTCACATTCGTTCAGATTGTGCTTTGGTACCTTTTGAGTCATTGACATCAATGGTGATTTCCCTCTCTCTTGTTAACGGTTTTCATCAATGATCGGTAATCAAGTGGTTTATGCCATGTTCGACTTCAACACATGTAATCGCATGGCTAGATTCGTACTTTTTGGTGATGGGATTGAAGACCCTGGGTCTCATATTTTTGATCCAGGCCGCGATGGAGTATGTATAATTTGTGTCGGCACATAGATCCACTTTGTATGTCATGTGGCTATGTCATCTGAATTCAAGTCTTTTCGCATAGATCCACAATGTATTCCTGGTGGCTATGTAGAATTTCGACGACATGGATCCATGGTGTATAATTGGTGACCATGACCTACATTTATGATTTCATTCATTTGTGATTTGAGTATGGGAATTCCTACCTCAGAATTGGTATTAGATTCTGCAGATGCTTGGTTGTTTGCAAGTTTTCGATTAGGTGCGCTCCTGGTTTTTTACACACACATGTAGTTTACAAAGTATTTCGGCTGTCACAAGTTCCGGGCTCATACTTTGGGGGGCATTCTGTTAAACATGATTTTGGTCACTCTAGTGATGTCTCAACAATGATGTATTCAGGATCCCAACAAAGACCTTTTGCTTGAGAAAAGTGGCTCCTATCTTCTTCCAAAAACATATTTTTAAGATGAGTTCGCAGGCTGCCTATGGTCTAGGGTGCGAGACTCCTTCATTCTCGCAGGCCACCCACACTTAGGGTGCGAACTTCTCACAGTTTGCTCCATATATAGGGTGCGAACCTGTTTTTAAGCTTGGAAAGGAGAAGAGGTCTCGAGGGTTCTAGAAGGGAATCTTCTAGAAAATGAGTTGGCATTTGCATGGTTGTCATTCTACTAACTTCTTATATTTGATGGGATCATCCTCATCCATGTAACCATCTCTCCTTCTCCTATATATTGAAAGGTTTCTCATGAAAAAGTTAAGAAAGATTGAATGAAGAATTGGTGAAAGAATTGTGTGAAGAACCCTGCTTGGACAAAAGCTTGAAGGCTCTATTTGGTACATCAAGAGGTTTTAGATCTTCTTCATGCAAGAACAGAGCAAGTGTGTGTGTTGGAACCAAGGGTCACTGAAAGGAAGTTTGCAACATCAAGGCGATCAAGTTGTATCTTCTACTTTCAATTAATATGATACAACGACATGTCCCTTTCCCATAAAGTCACTCTTACTTTATTGTGTAATTCCTTGATCATATGCATAGGTTGACATTGAATACACTTTGCTATATTCACTTTGGTTGGTTTGTGTTGTCTTGGACTTCACTTCACGAGAGTACCGGAGCGAAGCAGGAACAACAAAGACCTAAGGAAGTGATATAAAGGTATGTCACTTATTCCTTCTTATTAGTAGATTCAATGGTTACAACTTAGGGAAAGAGTCATGACCTATCTTGTTTTGTTCTAGATACAGGTGGATCTAGGGAGATCTGTTAGTGTCCACACCTACCGATTTGTCTGATAACAACGAGCCACATCATCATCGTACAGCCTAGTCAGCTGCCATGTCAGCTTCCGTACTGCCCAATCACCTACCACGTTACCTACTTTACAACCATGTGTCATGCCATGTCATGTCCATACTGCACAGTCACCCTTTCATGTCAACATCTGTACAACCCAATTGTTGTCCGTACTGCCATGTGTTAGCCTACCATTGGGCCACATCATGTACGAATTGCCACGTGTCAAATATGTACATGTGCCAACTCAACCCGAAAATTTTGAATTTGAGTGACACGTGTCACCTCCAGGTGACACCATGTTAACATGCTGATGTCACCTATTGTACTAATGATGTCGATGTTGACTTTGACTTTGACCAGTTGACTTTTTGCCTATTTAGGAATTTGGTCAGAACGCGATAACTTTCGCATACAGTGTTCTTTTGAGGAAAAAAATATATGGCTGGAATCAGCGTGACGAGACAGACACAATGGAGTTGGTTTCGTCCGATTATGAGAACTTTGATTTTTAGGCCTTCCTAAATCCATTTTGGATCAACAAGGCATGTCAACACAAGGGATGACATGTCAAGGAAAGGCAACTAAAGTCAAGGTAACTCAAGGCATGTGAGGGAAAGGCATGGCAAGGCAAGGCAAGGAATTTCAAGGCAAGGCATGGCATGTCAAGGCATGGGAAGGCAAGGCAAGGGAATGCATGGCAAGGTAAGGCATTGCAAGGCAAGTCATGGTAAGGCACGAGAACGCATGGAAAACATGGAAGGGAAAGACAAGGCATGGCATGTCAAGGCAAGGAATGGCAAGGAAAGGCAATGGAATGCATGGCAAGGAAAGGAATAAAAAGGTACAACAACGCATGGAAAATCATAGCAAGGCAAGACAAGGCATGGAATATTAAGGCAAGGCAATGCATGGCAAGGCATGGCATGTTAAGGAAAGGCATGTCAAGGCAAGGCATGACATGTCAAGGCAAGGCATGACATGTCAAGGCAAGGCATGTCAAGGCATGTCAAGGCATGGCATGTCAAGGCAAGGCAATGAAAGGCAAGACATGGCATGTCAAGGCAAGGCATGGCATGTCAAGGCAAGGCAAGGCATGTCAAGGCAAGGCATGTTAAGGCATGAAATGTCAAGGCATGGCATGTCAAGGAAAGACAAGGAAAGACAAGGCATGGCATGGCATGCCAATTCAAGGCAAGGCATGTCAAGGCAAGGCATGACATGTCAGGGAAAGGCATGTCAAGACAAGGCAAGGGATGTCGGGGAAATGCATGGTAAGGAAAGAGAAGGAAAGGAATGTCAAGGCAAGGCATAGAATGTCAAGGAAAGCATGGCAAGGCAAGGCAAGTGAATGCATTGCAAGGTAAGACATTGCAATGCAATTCATGGTAAGGCATGACAACACATGGAAAAGCATAGCAAGGCAAGACAAGGCATGACATGTCAAGGCAAGTCATGGCATGTCAAGGAAAGGAAATGCATGGCAAACCATGGCATGTCAAGACAAGGCATGACATGTCAAGGCAAGGCATGAAAAGGCAAGGCAAGGGAGTCCATGGCAAGGCAAGGCATGGCAATGCACAACAACGCATGGCAAAGCACGACAAGGCATGACAAGGCATTGCATGTTAAGGCAAGGCATGACATGTCAAGGTAAGGAAATGCATGGCAAGGCACAACAAGGCATGGTATGTCAAGGCAAGGCATGTCAATGTAAGGCAAGGGAATGCATGGCAATGCAAGGCAATGCAAAGAAATTCATGGTAAGGCACAACAACATATGACAAATCATGGCAAGGAAAGACAAGGCATGGCATGTCAAGGCAAGGCATGGATTGTCAAGGCAAGGCATGGCAAGGTTAGGCATGAAATGCCAAGAAAAGGCATGTCATGTCAAGGCAAGGCATCACATGTAAACTCAAGGCATGGCATGTCAAGGCAAGGCATGACATATTAAGTCAAGGCAAGGAAAGGTGAGGAAAGGAATGTCAAGGCAAGGCATGACATGTCAAGGAAAAGCATGTCATGTCAAGGAAAGGCATGGCATGTCAAGGAAAGGCATGACATGTCAAGGAAAGGAAAGTCATGCCATGTCAAGACAAGGCATGGCATGTCAAGGCAAGGCATGACAAGGTAAGGCAAGGCATAGCAAGGCACAACAATGCATGACATGTCAAGGAAATGCATGGCGTGTCAAGTCAAGTCAAGGCAAGGCAAGGCAAGGCAATGAATGTCAAGGAAATGCATGGAAAGGCAAGGCAAGAGAATGCATGGCAAGGCAAGACATTGCAAGGCAAGTCATGGAAAGGCACAATAATGCATGGCAAGGCAAGAAAAGGCATGGCATGTCAAGTCAAGGCATGGCATGTCAAGGCAAGGCAATGCATGGTAGGGCATGGCATGTCAAGGCAAGGAATGACAAGGCAAGGCAAGGGAATGCATGGAAAGGTAAGGCATAGCAACACAAGGCATGTCACGACAAGGCAAGGAATGAAAATGCATGACAAGGCAAGACAAGGCATGGCATGCCAAGGCAAGGCATGACATGTCAAGGTAAGGAAATGCATGGCAAGGAATGACAAGGCATGACATTTCAAGGAAAGACATGTCAATGTAAGGCATGGCATGTCAAGGTAAGGCATGGAGAGGCAATACATGGCATATCAAGGAAAGTTACAGTATGCCAAGGCAAGGCAAGGCATGTCAAGACATGTCAAGGCAAGGCAAGGCATGGCATGTCAAGGTAAGACTTTGAGATGCTACAAATAGATAATCCAACCAAGTTCTATTTCAAACAATTCTTTGCATGCAAAACCAAATGAAAGGTACACACAACTAATTCAAGAGTATTCTCTGTTCCTGAGGACTTCAGGGATCAAGGATGCCCCAGATCTACAGAAATGAGCAAGAAAAACCAAGAAAAACTCCTAAAAAACCAAAATTTGTGCAGGTGACGATGGTTAGACACTAGCAACCAAAGTCATGATGCCCTTTTAGCCAATATAACCAGCGACATGCCACTTGTTGCATGAGTCTAAAGAATGACAGTCTTCAAAAGTGGACAAAACTGATGGGAAAAGTAATGGTTAGGGCATACTTTTGTGTGGAAGTGTTCCTAGACCTAATGAAGACCTATTCATTTATGAAATATAAGAGAAGAAGACATATAGACTAGTTATATCTCAAAATATCTTCAAGGAAAACATAATCATATATAACACAAAATGGAGAGGGTTTGTACTTAAGCTTCTGTAATAGAAATTACAATTGATAGTTAAATTGTATAACAAATTTTTTTATGATCTTTACTAACATTTATTAGAATTGTTGAATGTTTTATATCATTGGAATGACATCTTAGCTGTAACTTATTTGAAATTTTATTATCGTATGTGCACTTTGATACGATGTAATATGATTATCATTTCATTTCATATGTTGTAATATTAGATATATAATAGAGAAATTAATTATTGCATGAAATAAATAATAATTTTTCATTCTAAATGTTTTTTTTGGCAGAACAAGGATATTTCAGAAGATTCAGATCATCCTCATCAAATAGATCCAGATGACGCTAGGTCCGATGTTGAGATGGCAGATGATGCTCATAATGACACATATACATATGACAACAAGGCTGATTCTGATGATGATGATCATGATGGTCATGATCACAATGGTGGTGGTGATGATGAGACAGTTGTTGGTTACAACCATTGACATTCATGATCATATAGACTACATCATGGATCATTTTTGATATATTGTTATAATTCCTCTTTTCATGGTTACTATCATATGTATCATTTTCACAGCCTCCAGTACCATATTATTGAGTTGTATCATTTTGACATATATCATTTTGACTTATATAATTTGTACATGACGTATCATATTGACTTGTATTGTTTTGTATTACATAATTTATCATTTTTATTTATATCATTTGTACATGATGTATCATTTTGACTTATTTCAATTGTTGGACATGTATCATTTTCACATGTTATTGATCTACTGGCATATTTGAGTTTCACTTGTTTTAGTTATATATGATGATGATCATATCAGTATTGACTTGTCAATTTTTATATACTGAAAGTGGTTGATGATTTTTGGATGCATATTTATTACGTATGATGGTTTTGATTTATTGCTCACGATGGATGTTGTCAAATTCACTTAACTTATAGATATTTGACTCACTTGTTTTAATTATAGATGATGATCATGTTATAATAATTATCTTGTTATTATATATATATATATATATATTGGATGTTGTAGATTCTATTTTGATGGAGAGTTAATAAGTATAATGATGTTGTTAATTTGTATGGATGTATGTTTCCCTAAAAATCCTTTATAAATGTTATCCTATAAAATATTTCAAATGCATTCATATGAATTACTATGTAATCATATAAGTTGTTTAAGAGACATGATATATATAACTAATTAAATTGAAATAAAACATATTAAATTAATAGCTGTAAGAAAAACAATAACCATTTTTGGAAGCAAAAAAGGAAGCAACGATGGAAGCCAAATTGGAAGCCACACCAAAAGCAAAACTGGAAACCAAACCAAAAGCAAAACTGGAAGCAAAATGGGAAGCAATACTGGAAGCAAAGAAAGAATCAAAACTAAATGTAAAACTAGAAGCCAAACTGGAAGAAAAATTGGAAGCCATATCAGAAGCAAAACTGGACGTAAAACTAGAAGCCAAGCCAAAAGCCAAACTTGAAGCAAAATTGGAAGGCATATCAGAAGCAAAATTGGAAGCAACACCTGGCGCTAATCCTAACACTATTTCTGGTGCTAATCGTGGCGCTATTTCTGACGCTAAACCTGACACTAATCCTGGTGCTATTTTGGTGCTAATTTTGGCGTTATTTCCGGTCTTAAACCTGGCGCTAAATCTAGCACAATTATGAAAAGTCCAAATTGCACTCTGTTTTGTGCCGGAAAAGGTGTCCAATTCGTGAACTGAAATACACTAAATTCCGATGTTATTTTAGGCAATAATTCATGTTTTGTTGTAGTGAGAGGAGGGATATTGGTATTACTCAAGTTAGTTCTTGAAAGTGTCCCTGTTTATTAGGTGTGGATCATTGCGATACCGAAAGCAATTCTTAACAAGATTTGAAAAATTAGTTGTTGTTTTCTGTGGGCTTGTTGAGGTGGCCTAAAAGGGACCCATTTAGTCAAGTGGTTTTCCATTGCATCCCCAAGGGAGATATGGGGGTGGGCTTTAAAAGACATCCATGCTTTCGTGCAAACACTTGTAGGGAAGAGTCTATGGAGAATGATCGTAGGGTCCTCGTTGTGGTGTAGAGTGTTTCATTCTAAATATTTCCCAGGTAAGTCAGTCGTGGGATCAGGGAGCCTCAAAAATAAAAGAGAGGCTCTATAGTATGGAAGGATTTGGTGCATGCATTCTTGTTAGTTGGAGATTGGGTGGCATGGAAAATCGGTAATGGAAAATTTGTCCACCTAGGAGAGGACATGAAACTCTTTTAGGCTCTCTGTTGCTATAATATATTCCCTTAGAGATCAAAATTTAATTTGGTTGCATGGCGTAAAGTCTGTGATAATAGGATCCAGAGGAAGATATGTCCGATTAACCGCAAATAATCTTTGGTTGAGAGGTCAAGAGGCTTCGAGCAGGTTCTCCTTTGTGGGTCTTTTGGTATCAAGTTTCACTTCCATAGAGAAGAATACCCTCGATTCCTTGGTCTGGTCGAAGAACCCAAAGATGGGTTCCTTCACTGCTAAGCTAGGATACAAAGTCAATCGTGAAGCCCAACATGTAGGAGAGGTCAAATGGTGGTTGAGTCTAATTTGGAAGATTAGGTCTCCATTAAAATGAAAAATTACTTTCGAGCTCACTCTTACCAAAAACTTACTAACTTGGGATAATGGAATTAAGAGGGGTTGGCGTGGCCCTAGTCGGTGTCATTTATGTCTTTCACAAGAAGAATTTGTCTCACATATTTTTCTTTTATGCTCTTGTGGAGGCCAGGTCTGGTCAAGGATCAAGAATAAGATGCCCTTGAGGGTTGGCTTGAACAAGCCCTCTATTGAATAATGCTTCAAGGACTGGATGGAGGACAATGTGAATCGTTTATACTCTAGTCTCCCAAGAATCAGGGTATCCAATCTCTGGTGGGCCAGAAATATGATCATTTTCAAAGACAAGCTTGTTATGCCTAAATTCATAGTTGAAATAACTTTGAGATTGGCAGAAAAATGTAAAGCTGAAGTGAAAACAAAGAACCCAATAATTATGGTGATGTCTCCCCTAGATTTTGAAATCCCTTGGGGTTTCTTTGATGGTGCTTGTCAAGGACACCTCCAGTCTACAGAGTGGGGGTAGTCCTTCATCCAAAGCATAACCATTATATCCACATATGTTATGCATCGAGAATGGGCACAAACAACAAAACACATTTTATAGCTCTCTGGACCCTTTTGAAAGTGGCAATAAAAAAAGATGTCAAAAAATTGCAAGTATTGGGGGACTCCATGCTCGCCATCAAATGGCCAAAGCAAACGATGAAGGTTCAAGATATCAAACTTGAGTCTCTCCTCATAGACATCAAACTTTCTTTTCAATATTTTGAATGGTTGTCCTTCAACCATATTCTTCGTGAACTAAATGATAAAGCAAATTCACTATCCAAAGAAGCATTATAGCTCCTTGTAGGTGCTTTTGGTTACTACGAGTTTATGGAAAGAGAGGAGATTGAAGCAACGGATTTTAAGCTGTAGGGTTGATGGGACTAGCATTGTATATGTTTTTGTATGATATAAAATTATGACAAGATATGACTTATGTAAAAGACAGTATATGCGGATACAATCAAAGCACCAACTGATATGGACTATAACATGTATATTCATTACTTTTTTAATATAAAGTTTTTTTCTTCGAGAAAATAAAATATTCTCAATAATAGTAAAAATATATAACATTACTTAATTGAAAACATAAAATATGCATATAAAGTATAATGACATAATATTAATTAATAAGAAACATAACACATGCATATAAAGTATAATGATATAACATTGATTAATAAGAAGCATAACACATGCATATACAATATTTTCTTTTATTATATATTTTAAAGTCATTGTAACATTATTATGTCAAATGTCTTCATGATTTTTTCTCATTTGATTCCCTTTTTCAGTACCATAAATCACAAACACCAATGGGCACTCAAATTGCCTTAGTTTCAATGAAGGTAGATATTTCAACAAGTAAAGTTCTATCTCATCCAATCAGTGTTTCAAAGTTCCAATGATTTGAATAATCTTAGAATGGACCAAAACTCTCAAGAACAAAGTTTCATGGTTTAAAATTTCTAACAAACCAGTAGAACTATAACTTTTTCCAAAATTCATATCAAATTTGAGGAAAAATTATGCAGAAAAGAGAGACACTCTAAATGCCCCTTATCCCAAGACTATAACATCCATCTTTATTTATTAAATATGTCTTTATAAATTAAATATCTTTCAAAGGGACTCTGAATTTTATGACTTGAACAAAGTCACTACATATAAACAAAACAAGTAGCACAGATAAGTCACTTCAACAAACAAGTGTTGCATGGCAGCGTAGTCCCTGCCAAATAATAAACTAAGTTGTCATGTTGTATATGCCCACTAATTTGTTGTCTTTGTTAGAGGGCTAGTGGCCACAAAACTATGTTATTTATAAAGGCACACATGTGTTGGAATCTGTTGGAAACACGCTCAACAAAGTTTTATATTTGAATCTGACACCCTATCACAAATTATCCTTGTATGTAAAATGTAAGGAGTGAAAGCTGCAAATGCCACAATAAAGTAGCTTTTATTTAAATGGAAGTACTAGGCAGGGAAAAAAAAACCTAAACGTACATTTATAATTAAATTCTTGTAGAAAGAGGTTCAATTCATCTATCAATGGTTGTACAGGAAAATGATTTATTTAAAAAAAAAAAATACAACATTCAATAAAACAATATTAAACATTGGAAAACACCATAAATTTGCACTCAACATGTTAACTAATATGTAGTCATGAAAATGATTTAAACTTTTTTTAAGATTACAAAATTTCAATCAAACAATGTTAAACATTAGAAGAAACCATAAATTTGTAGTCAACATGTTAACTAATATGTAGTCAATGGGAAAACCCATCACTATAATCTCCTTGGCACATACCAAAAAAACATTTTTCATAAACAATATTGCGAAATTGAGTCTAGTTGGATAGTTTCTTTGTCTTTCCCTTTTACAAAATCTCTCAAATGTCATTTTTTTTCCTATTTGTGACCAAAATACGCGAAGTGCCATTGCACTTCGGGGTTTTACCATTCCATGAGTTTTCAATGCAGAACAAGTCAAAATAGTCGAACGTCGAAGAGTTGAAGTCAAGAACTCCCAAGATACTTAATGAAAAGGTACATTAATCTTGGGTTAATTGGAAATAAACATGGTTAATGACTTCGGGCCCGTACCAGTCCGAGAGTTATACAAACTCTGCATAGAGAAACTTCCGAAGGGCGAAGTGCCAGAGGCACATGGAAACCATGCGCGAAGGACACGTGGCATCAACCAATAAAGACATGTGGCATCATAAACCTCCGTAGCCCTAAGCACCTGAGAGATGTGGCATCAATTTGTTGTTGCCACGTGTCATAAAACTGTTTCAAATACGTCATGTCCATCAGTTAGGGGACGTGGTGCTCATATAGACCGTGAAATGTGGCACTCGTTTAAAGCATATCTTGTGTTCGTCATCTGTATTGTTTCAGGTGACATGTGGCACATATTCTTTATATGACACGTCAACCTTTTGACATGTCTTATAGCTCATTTGTAGACCCTTTTAAATATTATCGTAATGAAATGTCTTCAGGACTTCAAAACTTCGTAGATTTAGGGTTTTTGTTGTTTAGATGCCTTGAAACTGCCCAAGCGCGAAGTCCCGAAGTGACCGTTGAAGGTTTTCTTTTAAAATTCGGGCAGGTTTATAATGCGGAGAACACGAGAGCGGTTTGATCAAATTTAATGGAATTCATCAACGAATGATATTATAAGGGCCTTATTAATACATAACAATCATGGATTTATTTAATTGAAAAGCAATTCCCTAAGTTTTTTTGGTCAATTTTTAATTTTTAAGAGGTAAAAACAAAAGATACTAAAATTCAAAAGTTTAAAATCCTAAAGTGTTCTAACAACGTCAATTATCTTACAAGATGAAGAAGATATTCTAAGATTGGGCACTTGGGGTGTCATCCTTAGACATATCAGTCAACTGTTCGTTTTTAAAGGACGAGGTTTAGATGTGGAAATGTTGATGGAAGATACTTTGGAAAATCCAGAGTCCAGAATAAAACTAACACCTATATGTGGTTTTAGATCAACGACACCTGCGCATTTGGAGTTTCAAAATCGCGCAGGTTTTAAGAACAAGTGACAACTTAAGGTGTATTTACAAGTGTCATTGATATTTGGCATTGACAATTAATTTTCGGCTAGAATTTTATCCACATACTCATTTTGTATTGTGTTTGTATCATTAAAGAGAGTGAGAGAAAATGCAAACACAAACTATGACTTGATTTTTGGCTCTAGCTATGTATAGTTGATTTACAAGCCTTATTGATGTTTGGCCTTTTGTTGACGCTTGAATCAATCATGACCGAAATGACAACCTCACGATGATGCAAATCCTGCTGCATTTTTATAGAGGTGGTACTCCTCTGACGAAGATTCATAAAATGTGGGACCTTTAAAGAAGTGCCTCAAATGAAAGTAAAATATATATAACAGAAAATAGAAAATGTTTTTTAATTTTCTTGTAGAAATAGAATTCTCGTGAATGGACCAGGAGATGCACACATTCATACATGTAAAGTAAATAAATAGAACTTGCTTACATCAATCATAGCAAGGCTAATGATATCTTATCACATAAAAATTAAAAGAAAATGATCTGCATGCACAAGAGAACTTTGACAGTGTGATACATGGGCAACTCCAAAAAGATAATGATAGAACAAACTCAAATATTTTGTATTCAGATAAACTAGGTTACCAAATATAGTCGGGATTATTCCCAAAATAACTCTCCTGGAATTTCTAAAAAATATATAGTTCAATACATATTCTTTGAAATTTAAATGTGTTTGTCATAATGACTGGGATTGGGGCTCCCACAGACCATAAAACAAATATGTATAAGAATGAAGCTTGTAGAAAGAAGAAAGTGGGCGGTGGAAGACAACAAGACCCAACAAGAAGAAAGAGAAAATTGTCAGTCCTCGGTTAAACCTTTCTATTTAAATTGGTAGAGTAACTGGATGAAGAGATTGACAAAGATAGAAGAATGTGATCAGTATGAACTTACTATGATGGTATCTCATGCCTTGTCATTTTCTCGTTGATATCCTTTTATGGCTTTCCTCAGTGGTTATGGGAACCCTCTCAACCATCCTTTGCCCTTCATTGATAAGCTTGTCGACAACCTTTTTGAACCACTCCTCGATGTAGCTCCTCATGGGCACCACGTTGATTTCATATTGGATTTTTATATTGAAGAGTTCACCTTCCAAGTCCCTTAGATCAATAGAGATGTTGCACAATGCTTCT
This sequence comes from Picea engelmannii, assembly GCA_009831015.1. Taxonomy (NCBI): domain Eukaryota; kingdom Viridiplantae; phylum Streptophyta; class Pinopsida; order Pinales; family Pinaceae; genus Picea; species Picea engelmannii. Next base: position 192,824 of record ML796065.1, read on the forward strand.
TCAATATCTTGGTTTTTAATCGAATAATCAACTAGCTAGTTTTCCACGTCATCTTCACCATATTCAAGAATGCCATAGAAATTTTCAAATCACAACCCTTTAAAGATCTCAACTTGTTCATCGAATGCTTGCTTGGTTAAAAACAATGAGTTGAGCATCAATTTTGGGTCTTGGAATTCATTTGTGTTGCCAACTAGATCTATCTCAGTTAGCTTCTTGAATAGTTTCTCTCTTCTAGTTATGGCCTGGCTACATGCTTGAACGATACCATTCAAGTTTTTTACCTTTTCTTTTTAGGAAGGGAGATCCTTCTCTCTTCTTCTCAATTCCGTCATACTAGTAATTTTAACACCAAATGGTATAACTGCATCGAGGTAGAAACCTTGCTCGTTTTTCAAATAGGCTTGCAGATATTCATGAAAATCATGTGCTCTTGTTCTAAAAGAGACCATACTCTTTGACATCTCCCAAGCCTCTATTATTAATTCCATTCTTTTCTTTATATTATTTTCCACATAGCCTCGAGCTGATGTGAGAAGGCTTGTTGATCCTTTTAACTTTGCCGCAGGTGTGGTAGGTCTGATCATTTCCAAAGGACTAGCCAACATTGGAAGGGGCATTAGAGATCCCTCCAATTCTTTGATTCACTCCTTTAACCTGGCATTCTCCGCTTCAAGGCCGTCAATAGAGTTGTTTAGAGAATCTCCATTTGCTCAGTGTATCTGGGAGATCTGGGAAGGCCGCATGTTTCATAGGTTAATCTCTGAATGAGATTTCCTATTCTTATTCTTTATGTCTCTTTTTTCAATAATCAATTTTTTGGATTCGTTATAAAAAATAACGCTCTGAAATGCAAAAGACTCTTCTTCGTCGAAGGTCTCGGCAGTCCCAACTATTTCGATCTGAGGGTTTTGGGGAGTAGTGATCTCTAGCCAGTCGCCGTTGGGGAACACTTTTTCAATGTCAATTTCTAGTTCCATATCTTCAAGGGAGAGATCGTGGATATCACTTTCTCCCCTCGGTCCCTCCTCTTCTTGCAAAATATTTTTTCATTTCTTCATCATGGGAAGTTTATGAGAACTTTCATTTTTTTTGGAGGGAGGGTTCTCATCTCCTCCTTCGCCTGAAGAACTGTGTGTGACTTTATTACTTGGGTAGGCCGTTGGAGCGCTGCTTCGAGATGTTGTAGTCTTGGGCGTGACAGTCGGGGATTGGGCCATTTTCTCACCCGGACCTTTTCGTCTCTGCTTGTATGACTCATTGGTGTTGAGTATTGTCTCCAGGCCATCGGTGTCATGAGAAGGACTGCCTGAGGTGTTATATTTATCTTAATTCAAGATAGCGTTAATGAAATAATTGTTCAAACCGACAACCAATAGGTGTTCTACAAAAATACCAATAGGGTCGAACCCTTTTACTTTTTCAACATATTTCAAATTGAGGCTATGGAAGTGGCTCGCGAATTCATCAATCTTGTTCATATTCATGAATATGAAATCCCCGACTTTCCAAGGCAGAGGTATGATTTTTTTTTTTCTCTTTTCATGGAAAAAATGCAACTAGTAGGTGTATTTCCTTGCTATCTCAACAAAAAACATTGTATCAGATATGTGACATGGAAGGAAGGAAGGATTTTCTTTGGATAAAAAAATCCTTATAACATTATAGTTCTCCATTTGTTCCAGAGTCCCCTTCCTACCTAGGAACTTGCTCGCCTAGTCAGACATCCAGGGAAAATCCTTTTCAAATATCAACCCTTTAAAAACTGAGACAAAATCATTAAAGACTTCATAAAAATGTTGGGAGGCCTTGTGTCTCCATAATGTTTGATACCATAAGGTTACTGGGTCAAATTCACAGTTTACCTTCTTACACATAGATAATCTGGGGAATGGACAGTAATGCGCTATCACGAAAATCAAATAAGATGACATAAATAATTTATTATCCCTTTTGTATTGTGATAATTGGGAAGAGATTTCAATGGAAATCAACTTACCTCAATCGAATATGGCTTGTTCCTTCACTGTAAAATATAAAATATATAGAATCCTTTGAGATATGCTAGTTGTATTTTCTTGTCCTGTTATCCTCGTGAAAAGCCATGCAATTTCACAGAAAGGGTTTTTGAATGCATTATCCTATAATCTGGTGATGTCCTTGGGGACGGCCTTTGGGTCCTCTAAGAATTCTGGTAAGAGGTCTAATCCGTTATTGTGCTTCTTTAAGAACTCCTTGCAATCCTCGCCCTTGAAAGTAAGCGTTGGCTCAGGAAGTCTTAACATATTTCAAAATACTTGAAGTGATAGGGAAACTGGGGAATGGTCCCACAACTGGATAATCCACTGGTTCATAAAATATCTCTCGCGCACTAGGTAACCAACTTCTTACAGTCAAAACATTCAGGGACACAACCTGCTCGTGCAATTCTAGACGTCCAGATAACTTCCTTCTGGGCAGAAGGGGATGAGTAGTAGGAATAAGCTCTGGACCACTGAAAAATCTGGTCCTCGCGCCCGAAAATATTCAACGTATCTCCACATAAATGTTGTCAAGCTGAAACTAGAAGGTGATGAGAACGTTTCTTTTCTCCTGATAGTATTTAAAAAGAACGCTGGAGGATGGTAATATAGTCTCCCATAAATCTTGGTTTAATGTGTTTTAATGGGAGATGTCCTCGAGCTTTTCACTTATTAATGCTAATCTTTTCGAACCTGTGTGGTGAGTTTCCACTAATAAAAAAATAATTAATGTTCATTGGGAAGGGCACAAAGGTGTTTGGGATGGACCGGAGTGAAAAATGTGTTGAAACTTTTGTGAACTCGAGAGTCCGGGAACTCGCGAATCTGTGACAACATGAGATGAAGAATTGACGAAGTATGGAAAGGTGGGGCAGTCAAACAGATTCATCATAGGTAGAGTGAAACTTGCGAGTTCGAGGAGTCCGGGGTCGAATTGTAGATCACATAATTTTTGGGTGAAATATGTATATCATGGAACACAGGGCGTGAGAGTTCGATACCGCCAACCCGAGAACCCACGGTCATAAAATTGGCTAAGTACGGATATGAATGACGGCCAGTCGGACTGGTGATGTGAGGATATAGATGGATATGAGGATCTGTGAGTTCACCAACCCGAGAACCCGCGATCATATAAATGTGACTAAGTATAGAGCCAGAAAGGAATAATAGAGGGGAAGAAGAAAAGGGAAAAATGGGTAAGTATAGAAGAGGGAAAAGAAAGGGAGAAAAGAACTTGGGAAAAATAGAAAAGGGAAGGGAATTTTTGGAAGCACGAAATGACCTAAACACCTTTTTAGATAATGGTGGGCTAGCACAATGTTGCATTCTTATTGTGATAATGCCTTAAAAAAACTAAAATAGCCAACAATTTTTTCCAATTCAAGATCCACAATTTTTTTTTCCAGATCCCATAATATTCACCTCTGCTAATTCGATAATAGGGAGGTTTATTTGGTAGATCGAACTATCAGTGATTTCAGGCGACTGAGGTGCACCTGGAGTACCTGTGAGAAAACCTAATTCTTTGATGAATATCTGTTTGTATTGCAACATGTGACAGTAATTGTGTCGTGATAGTATTTAAAATGAACATTGGAGGATGATAATATAATCTCCCGTAAATCTTGGTTTAATGCATTTTAATGGGAGATGTCCTTAATATTTTTGCTTATTAATGCCAATATTTTTGAGCCTGTGTAGTGTGTTTTCACTAATAAAATCCAAATTAATGTGCATTGGGAATGCCGCGAAGGTGGCAGGGATGGACGAGAGTGAAAAATGGTTTGAAAATTTTATGAACCCAAGAGTCTGTGAACCTGCGAATCTGTGACAATAGGACGTGAAAAATCAACTAAGTATGGAAAGGCGGGGTTGTTAGACAAACTCACCATAGGTAGAGTGAATCTTGCGAGTTCGAGGAGTCCGGGGTCAAATTGTAGATCACAAAAGTTTTGGGTACAAGATGTATATCACGGAACACGGGGCATGAAAGTTCAATACGCCAACCCAAGAACATGAGGCCATCAAATTGGCTAAGTATGGAAAGGAACAACGGTCAGTCTGACTCGTGATGTGAGGATATAGATGGAGATGAGGATCTGTGAGTCCGCCAACCCGGGAACCCGCGATCATAGAAATGCGACTAAGTATAGAACCAAAAAAGGATAATAGAGGGGAAGAAGAAAAGGGAAAAACGGGTAAGTATAGAAGAGGGAAAAGAAAGGGAGAAAATAAATTTATCCCTCACACAACAACACTTCGTATAATAATTATCAAGCGATAGAAACACATTAACTATGGGAAAAACATTCTCAGCTATGAAATATACTTGGAGCTCGACAAACTATGGTTCAAGTTTAAAGAGATTTTGTTTATATTTATTTCAATATTATTCATATTATTTTATTTTAATAGTATTTTTGTGGCACAAATGTAAACCATGTTCCAATTTGAAGGGTGTTTTTGGCTCACAAATTTTGCTCAAACCCATTTTTATATGCAAGCATATTCTCAAATATGACAGACTTTAATATCATTTTTATATGCAAGCATATTTTCAAATATGACAAGCTTTAATATATACACAATATTAAATAGGGACATGACATCAACACCTTTGTAGATAACAATGGGATAGCATAATGTTGCATTCTTACTGTGACAATGCCTTAAAAAAACTAAAATAACTAACAATTTTTCCCAATTCAAGATCCACACAACTTTTTTTCTTCATATCCCATAATATTCACCTCTTCCAATTCGATAATAGGGAAGTTTATTTGGTATATCGAACTATCGATCAGTTCAAGCGATTGGGGTGCACTCGAGGCACTTGTAAGAAAATATAATGCTTTGATGAAGATTTGTTTGTATTGCAACCTGTGACAATAATTGTGTCCTGATAGTATTTAAAATGAATGTTGGAGGATGATAATATAATCTCCCGTAAATCTTGGTTTAATGCATTTTAATGGGAGATGTCCTCGAGCTTTTCACTTATTAATGCCAATATTTTTGAACTTTTGTGGTGGGTTGTCACTAATAAAAGCATAATTAATGTGCATTGGGAAGGGTGCGAAGGTGGAGGGGATGGACGGGAGCGAAAAATGCTTTGAAAATTTTGTGAACCTGGGAGTCCGTGAACCTGCAAATCTATGACGACAGAAGATGAAGAATTGAATAAGTATGGAAAGGCAGGGCAGTCAGACGGACTCATCGTATGTAGAGTGAATATTGCGAGTTCAAGGAGTCTGGGGTCGAATTGTAGATCACGAAAGTTTTGGGTGCAAAATGTATATCACAAAACACAGGGCATGAGAATTCGATAGCGCCAACCTGAGAACCCGCGGTCATAAAATTGGCTAAGTATGGAAAGGAACAATGGTCGATCAGACTCATGATGTGAGGATATAGATGGAGATGAGGATCTGTCAGACCGCTAACCTGGGAACCCGTGATCATAGAAATGCGACTAAGTATAGAACCAGAAAGGGATAATAGAGGGGAAGAAGAAAAGGGAAAAATGGGTAAGTATAGAAGAGGGAAAAGAAAGGGAGAAAATAACTTTATCCCTCACACAAAAACACTTGGTCTGATAATTATCAAGCGATAGAAACACATTAACTATGAGAAAAACATTCTCAGCTATGAAATATACTTGGATCTCGACAAACTCTGGTTCAAGTTTAAAAAGACTTTGTTATATTTATTTCAATATTATTCATATTATTTTATTTTAATAGTATTTTTGTGGCCCAAATGTAAACCATGTTCGAATTCGAAGGGTGTTTTCGGCTCACAAATTTTGCTCAAATCCATAAGTAATAGACAAAATATATTACTTAACATTTGTATATGCAAGCATATTCTCAAATATGACAAGCTTTAATATATGCACAATATTAATTAGGGACATGACATCAACACCTTTGTAGATAACAGTGGGCTAGCATAATGTTTCATTCTTACTATGATAATGCCTTTAAAAAACTAAAATAACCAACAATTTTTCCCAATTCAAGATCGACACAAAAAATTTCTAGATCCCATAATATTCACCTCTACCAATTCGATAATAGGGAGGAAGATTTGGTAGATCGAACTATCAGTTAGTTCAGGTGGCTGGGGTGCACCTGGGGTATCTGTGAGAAAATCTAGTGCTTTGATGAAGATTTGTTTGTATTTCAACGTGTGATAGTAATTGTGTTTTTGATACATTGTTTAATGTGTTGAAACATTATTTTAAGTATTAAACTTCTTGCACCAGATTATTCATTCAATGGTTTGTTGTTTCCCTTTGTTTTTTACCTTTATTATGTCACCTGTCTGACATTGGTGAAATAGTAGGCAAGGAGAACCCTCATCCATATCATATTAACAATCTCGCCATGCTCTTGTCTTGGTGAACCAACCCTCTAACTGATCAACAATTTGAAAAGAACACACATTCCAAACTTGTGGTGGCCTAGCTCTTCCCTTTAGCAGGCAGGGGTAGACTTTAGGACCAACAACAACTATGAAGTTGTTTACACAACTCTATATGTACTTCAATCAAAAAATAGAGAAAGCGAGTCATACCTATAGTTTCAAGGATGTGTTTGCATAAGAGCAACACCGAAAGGCTAAAGAGATATCAATGGAGGGTTGTTGAAATAAAGTTATTGTACTGTCAATTTGAGCGTGAGTATAACAATGACGAACTTGAATTTTAATTTTGTGTGGTTGATAGCATATTTCCATTTGACTACAGCTAGCACATATATTTTTTATTTTCCAAAACATTTCCAAAAAATAATTCTAGTAATTTCATTAATCAAGCAAAACTAGTTAAATGAACTACATATTACATTTGCTCCACAGAGCCTGCATTAAAAGGAAAGGCAAGTCCTGTATATTCCTTAAGATCATAGAAAAAGCGCTAAGATCCCAAATCTATTATCCAGTTATAATCCAAAAACCAGGCCCATGAGAACCTTGAACTGCTACACCAAACCACATGGTCAAAAGTTTGGCAAACACAACACAAGAAAAAATCAGCAAGGAGTGGGCATTGTATCCCATCTATAACCAAACTCCCAAATGGGCACCAACAATTTTTCTGATTGCTATTTTAGTATGAACCAAGATCACTATGAACGTTTTCTTATGATATTACTATGAACCAGGATCACATTGACGTGACAATGTTCCAACATTACTAGTTCTGGAAAAAACTATCAACATTAACTTAATGGACTTTGAACAATGCAAAATTTGCAATATTATTGAAAATTCCTAATGGCTCTGTTCAGAAGAGCAAGCCATTTTGACATCTCAAATGATGGACCTGATTTATTCATAATTGGGTACTTTGTATGAGGTTTTTCCTCGTGCTTTTAATTCCTGGACTCAACAATCTTATGCATTGCCAGTTCACTTTGCCATGGTAGTGCAAAAGTTTATTCATATTTTGATTGTGTAACATGGATAGAAACATATCACATTGTTTCATTTCTTGTCAACACATGATATGTAATTTATTTTTTTTGGGTTCAACCGATATGCAGTATGGAAGTTTCCTCATTTAAGGTAAATTTTCTATGGACACGGAAATCACGTAGCATGTAGACAGTCTTTGCCTTTTTCTGTAGATATATTTCATATGGCAATTCTGTCAACCCAGGAAACACATCTTGTAATATAGGTTGTTTAACTGTACAATGTACAACTGTGTTGTTGAGGGTTCGGATGACAACGTTGACACAATGACTATATATGTAAGGGAATTTTGCACCGCATCATAGACAATCAATTGTGCCATCATTTATGAACACAGAGGCAGAAGCAAGAGCATTTCAATTGGCACATACATGCTCGAAGGGGGTCGAGTAGGCTTTTGCTACAACCAGAACACCCTTTACCTACACACATCAACATAGTAGTTAATATATTGAACAATATAATATATGTGTACAACGAAAAAGCTCCACAAAGTTGCTGAAGACATTTTTTTTGGGTGCAAATTGTTGCTGGAGGTGTATATGTATACATACAATAGTTGTGGAGCTAGTTAGTTTCTTGAGATCTTGTACTATGTCAGTTCACAATTTTGTTACAAATGTTGCTTGGGTTGTGTGAAATATCCTTTCTTTAATATCTCTTTTCTTCGTTATATTTTTGAACAACATAATTGTAAATTTCCCTTTATGCAATTGTTGTTCCATTGAGGAAAATAAATCTGCATAGGTGTCAAACAATTGTAGTTGCACCATGGAACAATTTAATAGTTATGTAAGATGTCTAAGATATACGAGCATGTCAAAGCAAAGGATATGGAAAATAATACCATTTCCTTGTCGTTGTCCAAGTTTCCATCTTTTATATGGATAATATGTTGCGAGCCAACTTTTCTTGAAAATGTGATAGTTGCACCAATGGTTCAAATTGGGTAAATGTCGTTGTTCTCTGCAAATTGGCTGATTATTGTGTCCGGTACGAAATGATATTCTGAGCAAACCATGAGAACTTTTTTCGACAACACTTGTTTCATTGAGCAATATAATTCGATCACAATCATCACGGTCATATACTGTTTTCGGGAATATATTGAAATTTGTAATGGATATCCCATTACCTCGCAAGATCTTCTCTGCATGTTTCTGGACAAGTTGTGTAGGGATAGTCAGTGTAACTGTCATCATGTCTCTGTTGTCTGTCATGTCTGCACGCATAATGCATCTACTTTTGTTTTCCTTGTATAAGTAGGTGTTATGCACGACCATTATGTCTTCGATGAACAATTGTCTAGTTCGGCGGTTGTCCAAGCCTTCTATTGATAGTATATTGGGTGGTATACATTTAGACCTTGTGACATTTTTTTTGAACAAGAAAAGTAATGCGAATGGTAGTATGTGAATATATCTTTTTTTTTTTTGCATCAATGTACAAGTAGATGCACAATTTGGATAAAGTATGGAGGTTAGAGTTTTGTAACCATACCTCTTAGTCTTTGGACCTTGTACTATGTTGGGCATTTCACTTGTACTCATCAATATTTCTTGTGAACTAAAAAACATGTGTTGTAAATGACATACACATATCTACCATGGCATAGTTGAATAAATAACTGAGGATATTTGTTTCCTAAACATAGCAAGAGCATAATCTATGAATATTTACCTTTGGCCTTGTCGTTGTGTTGATGTTTGCGATGATTGACTACTCATGCCCATGTAACTTGTCCAACTTTTTTTGATGCAAACACGTGTACATTGAACATGACAACACCTAAATATGCATACACATTGTATATTTTTCATAATTGATATGGATGTACATTAAACACATGCATTGTGTTTGATTTACTATTATTACTGGTATACCTTTTGGAAGATTGTACTTCAGCTTCCTCAGCTGTGGCACATAAGGCTTCATCCTCTTGTTCAACTAGTTTGTTTTTTTCAATGTAGCAATGTAGAGAATACAATGGACATGAAGCCAAGTTGCTTTGTAGAAACACATGTAAAAATATTGAATACAATTTTATTTATTTCAATGTAGCATTATAGAAAATACAATTGACATGAAGATAAGTTAATATGTAGGAAGATATGTAGTATCTACATATAAAAAAAAATGAGCTGCAAATTAGTAGAATAAATATACACAGAATAAATGAAATAAAAAGCAATGGAATAAGGAATACAGGTAGAAGCATGCACCTTCGTATGTCTTCTTCTACATTTAAGGTTAAGAGTTATTTGTCTTGTTGACTTATTTTGTTTGTTTCAATGAAGGAAAGTACAAAATACAATGAACATGAATGTAAGTTGGTATGTAAGGAAAAACAAGGAATATTTACATATAGTAAATTAGAATCAAAGGAATAGAGTAACATATAGTGTTAGGAGCATGTACCTTTGTTTTTATTGATCCATGTTTGTGTCTATATAGAATTCTTTCTATCCAAAATCTATTACAAACCAGAAAAAACTAAGAAGTTGGATGATTCTAGATGAATAATTTGGTTTTGTGCAACAAGTTAGCCAGATATGCTTTGATACATGGAAATATGATTTTGTAATATGCTTGATGTATATTTCATAATTCAAGTACAATACAAATTGTATCGTGATCAGACCAATATGTGTCTAAGATAAAGAGGTTGTATTGTGAAATAGGCACATTTGACCATACATGGTCAATAAGTGCGTTTTGTACATGGTTTATCTTATCCAAAAGAAAGTGGAGACTATAATTACACATGTAATTTTCCAATTCTTTTTTTCCGGCACTATTTTGTAGCATGCCAATATTGAAGTCTCCTAGAATGATAATGGTTTTGCTCATATGTAAATGTTGTAATGCATTTGAAACAACATTTAATATGTTGGACAATGTTGCATGCGAAGCGGCATAGAGATTCAATATTGCAATTTCTGATTCATGGAAGATTACTCTTGCTAGCACCATCTCAACATTGTTTTCTTCGAAATGCATATGTTCCAAAATTGTTACATGTTTTTTCACTAATATCATCACTCCATGTGTAATGTAACTTGATATGCAATTGTGATTTGGAATTGCTTGTTTTGCATGCATAATGTGATGTACATTTCCTGCAAGCACAAAATATCAGATTGCATTGTGTCTGTTAGGGTCCTAACCTGCACATAGGTAGAACAATATATTCGGATGTAATAAAGGTCAATATTAATAAGGCCTTGCAATAAAATAGAATAAGTCGAATGTAAGAAGACCTAATAGAAGCTTCCGCTTCTAGAATGATCTTTCTCTAGATGCTTCTTTTGATAGACATATTTAGTATAAATAAGAGTCGAGGGTATGAGAACCCTAGTTTGGAGATTATTGTAATAGAGCCCTGCTCGACTGGATGTTGCCCCCTCGAAGAGGCTTGTGAACATTTCTCTCAGAATCAAAGTGTTATTTTTGTTGTTATTCTTATATCATTTCAATGTTATTGTGGTGATTATTCTGGTTATATTGTTGTTATTCTGCCATTTCTAGCATTTTATTTCTGTTCTACATACTTTTTATATCTGGTATATTACAAGTGGTATCAGAGCACTTTCCTTGGCATAAATTGTGGGTAAATTTTTTTTCAGGTTAGAGACATATTCCGACGTCTTTAAGCCATAGAGATCTGTTGTTACACGCATAAACCAACGATTGAGGGATTTATACACGCAGGAAATACAAGTGGTTCTTAAGTGCACATCTGTTGGCCACCCTTGTAACCCCTATTGGTACCCCTTCGAGTGGTAGCGCATCAGACAACACCTATGTACGGATCGAGCTAGATTTTCTGAAGCCCTCTTTAGATAAACCAATCGACCGCCTAACTGCTATAGTCCCACCAAGAACAACACTCAGGAAGATACTCTCTAGTACTTGGGTAGCTGGGTAGTATGGCTAAGGGTACGGTCTATCCTCCTTAGTTAGTGCCTTGAGATATTGGGCCAAGTACTACTGTTGGATCACACATGTATATCAGAGAGCTATAGCACATGGAAAACCCTTGCCTGTAGAACCCTTGGAGACATAAACATAAACAAATTAAAACATACAAGATCTATTGCTGCGCAACTGTGTCCAGGTTGCCAAGTAAATACACATTTCTTTCTGGTTAAGCATTTGGGCATTTCCTCTCTACAGTATTCTTCAAATCAGATTATAATTTCGTAGGTGTTAAAAAAAAAAAAAACAAGTCTAGAAATTTTTTCACCATTATTTGAGACCTATTCCATTAGATTCATCTCTTTGCCCGTATCACATTCATACATATCATTTTTCGGAAAAAAAAAATTGACCCCACCTGCCCCTTTTCAGTTCCCCCATCCTCATGGCCCATACCCATAGCCAAGACTTGGAAGCTTGCTTCAACACCTTGCAATCTAGTCTCATCGAGACCCAACAAGAAGTGAAACACCTCAATTCCAATGTTGTTGCCATCCATACAATCATGCAGTCCTCAATGGAGGAAATCAAGCAAGACCTCACCACCCAACTTGAATCTGTCTTTTCGACACTCTACACCAATCTGCATATCCCTACAGATAACCCTTCCTCTTCCTCACCTCCACATACTAAAGGTGAACATTCCTCTCATTCCCATAACTTTCAGAACCATCACTTTCAACGTGACCTACGCCTTCTGCAGGTGGATGTGACCAAATTTGATGGCTCGGACCCCACTGGTTGGGTAACCCAAATGGAACATTATTTCTCTTTATACGACATTACAGATGACTTGGCCAAACTCCGGTATGGTGTTCTCCATCTAGATCAAGAACGTTGGCAATGGTGGCAATGGATAAAAACTTCTCGTCAAGGGTATATTGCTTGGACACACTTTGTGGCAGAGATGTATGAATGCTTTGACAATGACACCAACCATTTGGGTCATTTTACAAAGTTGAAACAATTAGGAACAATGGAAGACTTTATAGTTGCTTTTGAGTGCCCGACTTTTCAGACAGAGGGCATGTCTGATGCCTTTTTCCGAGAATGTTTTATCAGTGGCCTCAAGGATGAGATTTGAGCCCATGTCCTCATGGATCGGCCTCAGAGTTGGGTGGAGGTTACTAAAAGAGCTAAAGAAGCACAACAGGTTGTATCTTCTCAAAACCAGAAACCCTCCTTTATCCCTCGCCCTAAACCAGTAAATCCCACTACTCCCTTTGCTCCAATAAAGATCCAAAAATTGACCAGGGCTGAAATGGTTGAACGCCAACTCAAAGGCCTTTGTTATAATTGTGATGAAAAATACTTCCCGGGCCACAAGTGTAAGGAACAAAAGTTGTTTATGGCCATCTCCGAGGATATTTTGGAAGAGGATATTGAAACTCCCCTTGTGTCTAAGTCACCTGAAACCCCTGACATAACCCCTCCCTTAGACCCTCCTAAAGTAGAACCGGTCATTTCCCTCAATGCTCTCACTGGCTTCTCCGCTACCCAAACCCTCAAGCTAATAAGTTACATCAAGCATCGGAAGGTCATCATTCTGGTTGATAGTGGAAGCACCCATAATTTTATTCATCGCTACATTGCCCAAGAAACTCATTTCTACATCCATGCCGTCAATAATTTCCAAATCATGATTGCCAATGGTGTCTCCATGAAATGTGGAGGGTGTTGTGAAAATGTGTGTCTCCAAATTGGTGGCTACCACCTAAAATCTCATATGTTTGCTATCGACATGGGAAGTTGTGACATTGTGTTGAGTGCATAATGGCTAAGGACTTTGGGTCCCATTCTCATGGATTTTAAGAAATTAACCATGCAATTTGACCAGGAGGTCCACCAATATAAGTTCCAAGGCATCACCACCAATTCAGCTGAGATCATTAGTTCCCATCGCATGGAAAAGTTGCTCAAAAAGGGTCATTCTGGTGGTATTGCTCAACTCCATGCCATACAAGCAACAGAAAAACCCTCGGTGCCGCAAGACCTCCAATCCATCCTTTCTAAACATCAAGTGGTCTTTTCCACTCCCCAGGGACTCCCTCCTTCATGTGGTGTTCATGATTATTCCATTCCCCTTGTACCCGGAAGCCTTCCTCCCAATATCTGTTCATATCGTCACCCCTTTTCCCAAAAAAATGAAATTGAGAAAATGGTCCAGGAACTCCTTAATGCAGGCATTATACACCCTAGTACACGCCCCTACTCTTCTCCTGTGGTCATGGTCCCGAAGAAAGAAGGTTCTTGGCGAATGTGTCCTGACTTTTGTGCCCTCAACAAACTTACCAATAAAGACAAATTTCCCATTCCTGTCATTGATGACCTCCTGGATGAACTGAGTGGTGCCCAATTATTTACTAAACTTGATCTTTGTTCGGGCTACCACTAGATATGTATGAAAGAGACATAAATTCCCAAGACTACCTTTAGAACTCATGAGGGCCACTATGAGTTTTTGGTCATGCCCTTTAGCTTGTGTAATTCCCCCTCCACCTTCCAAAGCCTCATGAATCATGTCTTCCGTCAATTTCTTCGTCATTTTGTCTTAGTTTTCTTTGATGATATACTCATATATAGCAAGACCTGGACATAACATCTTGCTCATGTGGATCAAGTTCTCTATCTACTCTCTCATCACCAACTTTTCCTGAAACAGTCTAAATGTGCTTTTGGCGCCTCAGAAGTAGAGTACTTGGTTCATCTGGTTGGCAAGGATTACGTCAGGGTGGATCCTAAAAAGATTGAAGCTATTCAAGACTGGCCTCACCCAAAGACTCTCAAAATATTGAGTGGATTTCTAGGCTTAACAGGTTATTATCGCAAGTTTGTTAAGAATTACGGAAATATTGCAACACCTCTCACTACTCTCCTAAAATAGAACTCTTTCACTTGGACTCCAGCTGCTGCTCAAGCTTTTCAAACCTTGAAGATGCCGATGTGCACCACTCCAGTCCTGGCCCTTCCTGATTTCACAAAGACCTTTGTCTTGGAATGTGATGGTTTAGAGAAAGGAATTGGTGTTGTCCTTATGCAAGAGGGTCAACCTTTGGCCTTTACCAGCAAGAAACTATTTGAAAGAAATCTGGGAAAATCTATCTATGAAAAGGAAATGTTGGCTATTCTGCATGTCGTTGCTTTACGGTGCTCTTATCTATTGGGGCAATGCTTCCAAATTAAGACAGACCATCAAAGCCTCAAGTATTTTATGGAACAACACATTTCCTCCCCGGAGCAACAAAAATGGGTAACTAAGATATTTGGCTATGATTATGAGATCATTTACAAGAAATGCAAAGAAAATGTGGTTGCAGATGTACTTTCCCGCAAATATGAAGATGAATGATCCATTTTTTTTCTTTCCTTGATTGTACCAGATTGGCTCCAAGTCATTCGCCAAGAATGGCTACAAGATCCCAAAAGTTCGCAGCTGATCCAACAATTGCAGTCCAATGCTCTAGCTCCCCCAGGGTACTCTTGGATCCATGATGAGCTTCGATAAAAATGTCATTTGTATTTAAGTAAACAATCAAAGCTTAAATCCACTGTACTTTCTGAGCTTCATGCTACACCGACAATGGGGCACTCTAGGTTCACCAAAACCTATGACAGGGTCAAACGTTCTTTTTTCTGGGATGGTATGAAACAGGACATTCATAATTTTGTCACCCAATGAGGTGTGTCAACATAACAAGGGAGAAACAATGAAATCTCTGAGCACACTACAACCGCTCCCAATTCCACCTGCTATTTGGAAGGACATCTCTATGGATTTTATTACAGGCTTACCCAAAACGAGAAATAAATCAGTCATCATGGTGGTTGTTGATCGCCTTTCCAAGTATGCTCATTTCTACGCTCTTCAACACCCGTTTACAACATCTGCGGTGGCTCAAATTTTCATGGATCAGGTCTTCAAGATTCATGGCATGCCACACTCTATTGTTTCTGATTGTGACCCAACTTTCACAAGCAATTTTTGGCAAGAACTGTTCAAGCTACAAGGCACCCAATTGCATCTCAGTACAACTTATCATCCCCAGACCGATGGTCAAATAGAAGTTGTCAACAAGTGTTTGGAAACATATTTGAGGTGTTTTGCCTTGGAAAAGAAAAATCAGTGGGCTCAATGGTTACCCCTAGCTGAATGGTGGTATAACACTTCAAACCATACAACTACATGCACGACTCCTTTTGAAGCGGTATATGGACAGAAGCCACCTCCAGTTCTCTCATACTTACCTGGTGTCTCGAAGGTCCAAGCGGTTGACCAAACACTTACAGTTCGAGAAGCTATTCTTCGTACCCTCAAAGATAATTTGGTCATGGAACAGAATCACATGAAGCAACAAGCAAATCAAGGTCGCTTTGAACGTCAATTTGAAGAAGGGGATTAGGTGTTTCTTTGCCTGCAACCTTACAAGCAGAATTCCCTCAAGGTCGAGGATTGTCAGAAGCTAGCGCCCAAATTTTATGGTCCTTATACAATTATCAAGCGTGTGGGACGTGTGGCCTATCCGTTAGCTTTTCCCAGTCATTCGAAGCCACAACCTGTTTTTCATGTTTCCTGCTTAAAGAAGGTGATTAGAACTAAGAGCAAAATTCAAACCAACCTTCCCGAGTTAGCCGAAGAAGGATCCATTTGGCTACAACCACAAGCAGTTTTGGACCAGCATGAGCGTCGCCTGTGTCAGAGAACCATCAAGGAAGTGTTAATCCAGTGGAAAGATACAACTTCAACAGATGCCACTTGGGAACCAACTACCATTCTGAAACAATTTCCACATCCCAAGCCTTGAGGACAAGGCTGTTTTTAAGGGGGAGGACATGTTAGGGTCCTAACGCACACATAGGTAGAAAAATATATTCGGATGGAATAAAGGTCAATATTAATAAGGCCTTGCAATAAAATTGAATAAGTCGAATGTAATAAGACCTAATAGAAGCTTCCGCTTCTAGAAGGATCTTCCTCTAGATGCTTCTTTTGATAGACATATTTAGTATAAATAGGAGTCGAGGGCATGAGAACCCTAATTTGGAGATTATTGTAATAGATCTCTGCTCGACTGGAGGTTTCCCCCTTGAAGAGGCCCGTGAACATTGCTCTCATAATCAAAGTGTTATTTCTGTTGTTATTCTTATATCATTTCAGTGTTATTGTGTTGATTATTTTGGTTATATTGTTGTTATTCTACTATTTCTAGCATTTTATTTCTGTTCTGCATACTTCTTATATATGGTATATTACAGTGTTAAATTCATTGAGTATATCATTCATATGTGCATGTAGGTTGCGCGTGTTAAGTGAGAGAATTGATACAGATGAGTTTGTTTGTATGGATTGGTAATCATATTCTAGATGCCATTTTGCGCTAGTCCTAAGGCATTGCATCTGAATATCAACTTTATGCTTGAATTTGAAGTTATCTTTTGTAAGAGCGTTTAGCAAATACAAGGAGTCCATGTTTCTGACATAGGACAACGCTGTGTATACAAGTCCATGTTTTCGTATTCTAGCAGGGTCGAACGCAACACTATCAAGTGTTATCCGTTGTGATTTGTGGACTGTACGTGCACATGCAAATTTAATTGGAAACTATTTTTGAATTTTCAGTCGACCTGTCTTTACCGATGTTGATACTAGTTTTGATATTTGTAAGATAGGTGTCCAATTGTGTGCAGTGTTTGAATTATATAGATAAGCTAACTTGTTTGCTTGTCGGTGGCCAATATGCAGGTCATGGAACTTAATCCAGAGGACATCAACTTTTTCTGTTTTGGTATAAGCTTTGAGTATTCCATCTGCACCATTCACCAAGCCATCATGTGAATCATAGTTGCAGGCATATGTTTCAATTAGCATTTCTAATTTCAGGAAAAGTTGCAAAGGCAAAGTGGTTGTATGTTGATGACATGGTACATTTCCATGGTTGTCTTCTTCAAGGTCAATTGAATTGATCATGATATCATCGCCATGCATGAGCGATAGCATGTACATGTTATGCATTGCAACATCCTTATTCTTGTAGAATAGGTAAGGGAAGGTTGGGTCTATTGGTGCAGGTTGTATGCACCTTGAATTGATATATGTTAAGTCATCACATATTTGGTTGTTTGTCCTCATTCTATTTAGAATTGCAATAAATGTTTCATTTGTCTATCACATTATAGTATGTAATTCAAAGAATTTTATATTGTCTTTCCAAAAGTCATGCGTCACTGTTTGAATATTGACCGTAGGTTGTTCATATATCAAAGAATCTTGGATTGGTTGTGCCTGGTAAAGATCCCCACATAAAATCATGTCAATGTCACCAAAGTATTTGGTGTGCACATGTTTTAAGTTTCTCAGTTGATTGTCAATGGAATATAAGAAGCGACTTCCAATCAAAGATTCCTCATCTATGAAGCCAAGTTGTAATTTGTCATAAATATTAGACAAGGTATCTAACATTTCCTTGCCGAGTGGAAGAAAATGTGACTTGTTAAAAGGTATAAAAATGTAGAGTGGACTGTTGTTCCTCCTGCATTATATGCAGTTTTTCATGTATATGCAACTATTAGTCCCTTTGGTTTCATAGGGTCAGTCAAATTGTTTGAATCATAGATTCATATAAGCATTTGGAATAGTGATTTTGTTGTGAATGTCTTGCATGTTCCTGCCCCGCCTGTAAGGAACAAGTGCACAGGAGTGTGCATGTTTAAGCATTTTTTCATTGCAATGTCCTTTCAAATTGCTTGTTGTTGTCGATTCAACAGTCGTCTAACTCTGTAGTATTCATTATTTTCAATAAAGAAAGGATGTTTTGTGACTTGAAAGAAAAGATTGATATGTTTTTCAATGGAGCCTGCTTGAGGACAAGGAAACTTTTCTTGCAAGTCATAAGACTCAAAGAGAGTTCTAGTTGTTTTATGGTTTTTTAATGTCTCATCAACATTGTCAGGGTTTTCTAGTTCATTAACTGCACTTTCTGAATCACCCCATGTTGGTTTGACATTGTATGTAAATCTAGCCTCATTGGTTTGTATCATAGTCTCATAAGCCATATATGCAGCTTCCCATGTAGGGAAGTTATGCTTTAATGTGTTTTCATTTTGATCAAATGGAATGTACAGGAATAGTTTTTCTCTACAAAAGTTTTCATAGTCGATGTGTTTGTTGTATTTGACAAAGCGTATTACATTTGGTTTTTTATTTTTTTTTATGGGTGTACCATTTTTTTTTGTAATTTGATACGAACTCTGCAAGGTAGATATGCTTAATAAAAGGTGGAGGATGGAGGTAATAATCAATAATAGAGCGAAATATCACGTCCTCTGAATTATCAGGCTCTTGTTCTAGCAAAGATGGTGGTTTAAGCATGAATGTGTGTGTGTCAAGTGGAGATGTGTTTATGAAGACAAATTTCCTTGAACTACAATTCAGAGGCAGGGAACATGCAATGTGAACTGCTTGTTGGGCGGACATTTGTTGAAGATTAAGTAATGTATTTCCAAGTGTACATATCATTTGCATAGCATCGATATGACTTTTTTCATGTTCTCTACGTATTCTTTTGAATGCACTTGTCATAGATTTTTCAACCTTTGTCATGTACTAGGTACAATATGATGTTGCATCATATGCATTGAGGACATACTATGCATCTGTATTTGCATTTCACATAACTGGCATATCCTTGGAGAAATCGTTATTCTAAATATGTGAAAGTTTTCGTTTAAGGAAAAATGTTAGTTGTTTAAGTGTAGATTATATCACTTGGATGTACCAATCTTCTGTTAGATTTAGTTTTGCCAAGAAGTCTTCAAGTCTCATTAAGTCATTGAAGTCTCATTGTTCTAGAAATGTGAACAAAGATTTAGATTTCTCAATGAAAGCATTATCCTCTAAACTAATTGGTTCTATAATTCTTGTTGTTCTCATTGGCGGCACAGGAAATTTGAATTTGCAATGTGAATTCTTTCGTTTTGTACAACTTATTGTATGGTAATGTCTATGAAACTTGGAAAGTTTTGGATCCAAATGGTCAGTGTTGCATGTTATGTATTTGAACATAAACTGCTCGATTTGTGAGTTGTTGTCATTTCCATAGACCGGGGCACCCTTTATCCATAACAATGTGTGGTCATGCTCACTCCCTCTATTTTGGAACTGAGTGACAAAATAGTAGTCCAATATTTTTCTGAAGAACGTTTCATCATGACATATCAATTGCCTCAACGCATTTATTTTATGTCTATAGTAATGAGTACATGTCATTGGGTCTTTTCTTATGAGGTAGTCAATGTCATCATTTTCCAATGTATCAGTTTATTTTTTTCCTTTTCTTGTACCTATAGAATGCAGACACCGTAGTCACCAACGGATCCCAGTGATGCTTTGCACTTGTAAATGTGATGAAAAAAGTTGGGGGTCCCAATTGTTGGATAATTGCAAATATAGTTTTCTTGTTTTGTTGCAAGTAGTCATGAGAGATGCGAATGTTTTTGAAATCTATGTATCCAATATTGGATTTTAGGATTTTTCCTAGGTTTGCTTTGTACTTGACATCTCTGGCCAATGACTTTCTTCCTTGTAGCTGGCCTTTTCTTATTCGCACCCACATGCAAGAGAGCACTTTCTCAATTATTATGCGCATTGTTTTGAAAAAAATTTTTGTTATGTGATAGGAGAAGTCATCACTTGAATGTAGCAGTTCCCATCGAACTATGTTTTGGTAGCTGAATCATTCTGTGATGTCACTGGCACGTGGATCTCCACAGAACAGTGTTGGGAAGTTCATTTCCTCATCAAATTTGTCCTTGAATATTCCAAGCGGACGTTGCCCTTCAGCAGGTGCAATTTCAACAATCTTTTCTTGCAAGTAATGAATGCGTTGTGAGTCAGTGAATCTATGTATCAATGTTTCAGCAGGTCTTTCATTCTCTGATTCATCGCTTGTATCAAATTCACTAGTAGTGTCAAAAGTCTATGTAGATTTGTCATTTCCTTGTTCAAGAACATGGTTCCAGTTATCATTTATAGAAATTTTGTGTTTTTTGTACAGGGCCCTGGAACATGATTCTTTTAATGCTTTCATGACAATGTGCACACACACTCTACCTATTTCGTATGCATTCTGTATTGCAAACACCTTTTGAGCGCTACAACAATTGTCATTGTCTCACTCATGGATTGTGGTAGGGATTTTTGCACAACATCTAGTTGGACATGCACATTAATAATTAATCTTGTTAAGCCCATTTGGGGTCGTTTATAGCTCCAGGGTCTAATTTGTGCAAATGAAATTCACATAGACACAAGTCTCTCTTCAATTTCTGTAAGTGTACTTACATCTGGTAGTGGTGTGTTACATCTTATTTGGTCGGGTGTTGCAAAGTGTGGTGATTTTTCATTTTCAAGTTATCGTTTGCATGGAAGACAAATATTGCTAGTGGAAAATGTTCTATCATTTAGTGTCAAGCCGAGGTATTATTTTTGTAAGTCAGGGGTGAAAGACTTAGTGTTTTTTTCAAAATTGAATTCCTCACAAATCACACATGCAATGGAAGGAGTGTCTTTAATTTGTTTCATATAGATCTGGTTTGCATCTCTCTTTCCTAGACAAGGAGGTGTAGTAAGTGTTTGTTGGTTTTCAATGCTAGCAATGCATGGTGTTGGATCTAGGCTATGATATGTGATTTTTCCCTCTTGGTCGGTATCATGACCTTTGTGGGATATGTAGCTACACCTGTTTCTCTCACGTATTTTTTTTTTCAACATGTGGTAGGTTAACTTATGGTTGACACTCGAAACTAGTTTCACTTGTTGACAAGCCATGTTGAAGGTGGAATCGACATTTATTATGAGCATTGCCTCCTCACCATCTCGATAGTGAAAATGAAGATGTTCTTTGTCATTGGACATGTGATGTTTGTGTTTAGCAGGAAGTGTGAAACAACGATCGTGTTGCGCACACACAATTTTTCTTAGGTTGTTTTATGTGAGTTTGTGTTTCTTGGTCGAGCTCCCTTTCACCTCATGATGATCGGTTGTACAACTCAGAAGTCTAGAAGGAAGTGTACCAATGTATTCATTTCTTTCACGTATGACCTTTTTCAAGTTGTGATAAGTCAGTCTACTTTTTTTGTTTAAGCTCTGTATGACCTGATGACAATTGGGATGAGTTTCATCCTGATTAGACAATATGCGACGCTTATGCAGATTCAATGAAGTTTGGGTGGCATGAAAAATGGATCTTGAACTAGAAGTATTTCTTATCAAAGGTTGATAATGGATGTGTGGTGTATCTGTTTTTGACGATATGATGTAAATTGTTCGATTGTAGTTTGAATCAATACGGTAAGAATGGACAATACCATCTGATAGGGTTGACCAGACCTGGATATTTACTCTGAATATGATAGATATACATTGTAAACAAAATGTGCCACCCTCTATATTTCCTTTCTCATATGGCATTTCCATGTTTACAAGGTATTATTGACAACTTCCAATTGTCGGCATATTTTCTATGACATATGGTAGAAGGTGTTGATGCAAGCAGTTAAACACTTGTTGATTACCACCTATAATTGCATTGCAAAAGGATTGCACAATGTAAAGGCGCAATGAGTGCACATCAAACTCGGTTTCTATCAAATAGCAAATTGCATTGAACACATTATCTCCACAAGTAGATTTAATAGTTGTTGCTATGTGCAATCCATGAGAGTGTATATGATGTATAATTCGTTCCCAATGCGATTGAAGGTCTTTGCAGGTGAGGGACAAGTAAATATCAGGTCCTCCAAGATTCTATATGGATAAATTTTTATAGATTATTGGTTCATAATGACCACTTAGAGATTGACATCATGGAACAAGATGCAATATGGATCCCTAGACAGAGTTTTGTTGAATAGTAGATATCTTCTTTTTCTTGTTAATGACCAAATTCCAATTGATATATTCAGCCACTTGGCCAGCCACCATATATGAAATGTATCTCCCCAAAGTCCTCTCTCATGTGGAGGTAGAGTTGCAGATGCATACAACCACATCTTTGAAAAATATGTACTCACATCGTGTATTCCATTCAATTGGCAAAGTCTGGAATTTTTTTCACCATTATTTGAGACCTATTCCATTGGATTCATCTCTTCGCTCATATCACATTCATACATATCATTTTTCGGCAAATGTTTTTACCCCGCCCACCCCTTTTCAGTTTCCCCATCCTCATGGTCCATACCCATAGCCAAGACTTAGAAGCTCGCTTCAACACCTTGAAATCTAGTCTCATCGAGACGCAACAAGAAGTGAAACACCTTAGTGCCAATGTTGTCGCCATCAATACAACCATGCAGTCCTCAATGGAGGAAATCAAACAAGACCTCACCACCCAGCTTGAATCTGTCTTTTTGGGATTCTGCACCAAACTGCATATCCCTACAGATAACCCTTCCTCTTCCTCACCTCCACATACTGAAGGTGAACATTCCGCTCATTCCCATAAATTCCAGAACCATCACTTTCAACGTGACCTACGCCTTCCGCGGGTGGATGTGAACAAATTTGATGGCTTGGACCCCACTGGTTGGGTAACCCAAATGGAACATTATTTCTCTTTATACGAAATTACAGATGACTTGGCCAAACTCTGGTATGGTGGTCTCCATCTAGATCAAGAACGTTGGCAATGGTGGCAATGAAGAAAAACTTCTCGTTAAGGGTATATTGCTTGGACACACTTTGTGGCAGAGTTGTATGAATGCTTTGACATTGAAACCAACCATTTGGGTCATTTGAAAAAGTTGAAACAATCAGGAACAATTGAAGACTTTATAACTTCCTTTGAGTGCCTGGCTTTTCAGACAGAGGGCATGTCTGATGCCTTTTTCTGAGAATGTTTTAACAGTGGCATAAAGGATGAGATTCAGGCCCATGTCCTCATGGCTCGGCCTCAGAGTTGTGTGGAGGCTACTAAAAGAGATAAAGAAGAACAACAGGTTGTATCTTCTCAAAACTGGAAACCCTCCTTTATCCCTCGCCCTAGACCAGTAAATCCCACTACTCCCTCCGCTCCACTAAAGATCCAAAAATTGACCAGGGTTGAAATGGATAAATGCCAACTCAAAGGCCTTTGTTATAATTGTGATGGAAAATATTTCCCGAGCCATAAGTGTAAGGAACAAAATATATTTATGGCCATCTCCGAGGATATTTCGGAAGCAGATATTGAAACTCCCCTTATGTTTGAGTCACCTGAAACCCCCGACATAACCCCTCCCTCAGACCCTCCCGAAGTAGAACCTGTCATTTCCCTCAATGCTCTCATTGGCTTCTCCGCTCCCCAAACCCTCAAGCTAATCAGTTACATCAAGCATCAGAAGGTCATCATTCTGGTTGATAGTGGAAGCAACCATAATTTTATTCATCGTCGCATTGCCCAAGAAACTCATTGCTACATCCATGCCATCAATAATTTCCAAATCATGATTGCCAATGGTGGCTCCATGAAATGTGGAGGGCGTTGAGAAAATGTGTGTCTCCCAATTGGTGACTACCACCTGAAATCTCATATGTTTTCTATCGACATGGGCAGATGTGATATTGTGTTGGGTGCAGACTGGATAAGGACTTTGGGTCCCATTCTCATCGATTTTAAGGAATTGACCATGCAATTTGACCAAGAGGGCCACCAATATAAGTTCCAAGGAATCACTGTCGGTTCACCTGAGATCATTGGTTCCCATCGCATGGAAAAGATGCTCAAAAAGGGTCATTCTGGTGTTATTGCTCAACTCCATGCCATACAAGCAACATAAACACCCTCGATGCTGCAAGACCTCCAAGCCATCCTTTCTAAACATCAAGTGGTATTTTCCACTTCCCAGGGAATCCCTCCTTCATGTGGTGTTTAGGATCATTCCATTCCCCTTTTACCCGGAAGCCTTCCTCCCAATATCCATCTGTATCGTCACCCATTTTCCCAAAAAAATGAAATTGAGAAAATGGTCCAGGAACTCCTTAATGCAAGAGTTATCTGCCCTAGTATGAGCCCCTACTCTTCTCCTGTGGTCATGGTCCTGAAGAAAGAAGGTTCTTGGCAAATGTGTCCTGACTTCTGTGCCCTCAACAAACTTACCATTAAAGACAAATTTCCCATTCCTGTCATTGATGGCCTTCTGGATGAACTGAGTGGTACCCAATTCTTTACTAAACTTGATCTTCATTCGGGCTACCACCAGATATGTATGAAAGAGGAAGACATTCCCAAGATTTCTTTTAGAACTCATGAGGGACACTATGAGTTTTTGGTCATGCCCTTTGGCTTGTGTAATACCCCCTCCACCTTCCAAAGCCTCATGAATCATGTCTTCCATCCTTTTCTTCGTCCTTTTGTCTTAGTTTTCTTTGATGATATCCTCATCTATAGAAATACCTGGAAAAAACATCTTGCTCATGTGGATCGAGTTCTCGATCTACTCTCTCAACACCAAATTTCCCTGAAACAGTCTAAATGTGCTTTTGGTGCCTCAAAAGTAGAGTACTTGGGTCATTTGGTTGGCAAGGATGGTGTCAGGGTGGATCCTAAAAAGATTGAAGTTATGCAATACTGGCCTCACCCAAAGACTCTCAAAATTTTGCGTGGATTTCTGGGCTTAACAGGTTATTATCGCAAGTTTGTTAAGAATTACGGAAATATTGCAACACCTCTCACTGCTCTCCTAAAAAAGAACTCTTTCACTTGGAGTCCAGTTGTTGCTCAAGCTTTTCAAGCCTTGAAGATGGCCATGTGCACCACTCTAGTCCTGGCCCTTCCTGATTTCACAAAGACCTTTGTCTTGGAATGTGATGCTTCAGGGAAAGGAATTGGTGTTGTCCTTATGCAAGAGGGTCGGCCTTTGGCCTTTACCAACAAGCAACTGTTTGAAATAAATCTGGGAAAATCTATCTAAGAAAAGGAAATGTTGGCTATTCTGCATACCGTTTCTTTGTGGCACCCTTATCTATTGGGGAAACGCGTCCAAATTAAGACAGACCATCAAAGCCTCAAGTATTTTATGGAACAACACATTTCCTCCCCGTAGCAAAAAAAATGGGTAACTAAGCTATTTGGCTATGATTATGAGATCATTTACAAGAAAGGAAAATAAAATGTGATTGCGGATGCACTTTCCTGCAAATATGAAGATGAAGGATCCCTTTTTTCTCCTTCCTTCATTGTACCAGATTGGCTCCAAGTCGTTCGCTAGGAATGGCTACAAGATCCCAAAAGTTCGCAGGTGATCCAACAATTGTAGTCCAGTGCTCGAGCTCCCCCAGGGTACTCTTGGCTCCATGACGAGCTTCGTACAAAGGTCGTTTGTATTTAAGTAAACAATCAAAGCTTAAATCCATGGTACTTTTTGAGCTTCATGCTACACCGACAATGGGGCACTCCGTGTTCACCAAAACCTATGACAGGGTCAAACGTTCTTTTTTCTGGGATGGTATGAAATAGGACATTCGTAATTTTGTCACCGAATGTGATGTGTGTCAACGCAACAAGGGAGAAACAGTGAAATCTCCGAGCACACTACAACCACTCCCGATTCCACCTGCTATTTGGAAGGACATCTCTATGGATTTTATTACAGGCTTATCCAAATTGGGAAATAAATCAGTCATCATGGTGGTTGTTGATCGCCTTTCCAAATATTCTCATTTCTGCACTCTTGAACACCCGTTTACATCATCCAAGGTGGATCAAATTTTCATGGATCAGGTCTTCAAGCTTCATGGCATGCCACACTCTATTGTTTTTTATCGTGACCCAACTTTCACAAGCAATTTTTGGCAAGAACTATTCAAGCTACAAGGCACCCAATTGCATCTCGGTACAACTTATCATCCCCAAGCTGGTGGTCAAACAGAAGTTTTCAACAATTTTTTGGAAACATATTTGAGGTGTTTTTCCTCGGAAAAGAAAAATCAGTGGGCTCAATGGTTACTCCTAGTTGAATGGTGGTACAACACTTCATACCATACAACTACACGCATTACTCCTTTTGAAGCGGTATATGGACAGTAGCCACCTTCAATTCTCTCATACTTACCTGGTGTCTCGAAGGTCCAGGCGGTTGACCAAACACTTACAGTTCGAGAGGCTATTCTTCGTACCCTCAAAGAGAATTTTTTCATGGCACAAAATCGCATGAAGCAACAAGTAGATCAAGGTTGCTTTGAACATCAATTTGAAGAAGGGGATCAGGTGTTTCTTCGCCTGCAACCTTACAAGCAGAATTCCCTCAAGATCGAGCATTGTCAGAAGCTAGCGGCCAAATTTTATGGTCCTTATACAGTTCTCAAGCGTGTGGGACAAGTGGCCTATCAGTTAGTTTTTCCCAATCATTCGAAGCTACATTCTGTTTTTCATGTTTCTTGCTTAAAGAAGGTGATCGAAACTAAGTGCCAAATTCAAACCAACCTTCCCAAGTTAGATGAAGAAGGATCCATTTGGCTACAGCCACAAGCAGTTTTAGACTAGCGTGAGTGTCACCTGCGTCAGAGAACCATCAAGGAAGTGTTAATCCAGTGGAAATATACAACTCCAACAGATGCCACTTGGGGACCAACTACCATTCTGCAACAATTTCCACATCTCAAGCCTTGAGGGCAAGTCTGTTTTTAAGGGGGAGGACATGTTAGGGTCCTAACCCGCACATAGGTAGAACAGTATATTCGGATGTAATAAAGGTCAATATTAATAAGGCCTTGCAATAAAATAGAATAAGTTGAACGTAAGAAGACCTAATAGAAGCTTCCTCTTCTAGAAGGATCTTCCTCTAGATGCTTCTTTTGATAGACATATTTAGTATAAATAGGAGTCGAGGGTATGAGAACACTAGTTTGGAGATTATTGTAATAGAGCTCTGCTCGATTGGAGGTTTCCCCCTCGAAGAGGCCCGTGAACATTTCTCTTAGAATCAAAGTGTTATTCTTATATCATTTTAGTGTTATTGTGGTGATTATTCTGGTTATATTGTAGTTATTCTCCCATTTCTAGCATTTTATTTTTGTTCTGCATACTTTTTATATTTGGTATATTACAGTGTCATAGTCATTGAGTATATCATTCATATGTGCATGTAGGTTGCGCGTGTTAAGAGAGAGAATTGATACAGATGAGTTTGTTTGTATGGATTTGTAATCATATTGTAGATGCCATTTTGTGCCAGTCCTAAGGCATTGCATCTCAATATCAACTTTATGCTTGACTTTGAAGTTATCTTTTGTAAGAGCGCTTAGAAAATACAAGGAGTCCATGCTTCTGACACGGGACAGAGATGTGTATACAAGTCCATGTTTTCGTATTCTAACAGTGTCGAACGCAACACTATCAAGTGTTATCCCTTGTGATCTGTGGACTGTACGTGCACATGAAAGTTTAATTGGAAATTGTTTTCAAATTTTCAGTTGACCTGTCTTTGCCGATGTTGATACTGGTTTTGATATTTGTAAGATAGGTGTCCAATCACGCGCAATGTTTGAATTATATATATAAGCTAACTTGTTTGCTTGTCGGTGGCCAATATGCGGGTCATGGAACTTAATCCAGAGGACATCGAATTTTTTTGTTTTGGTATAAGATTTGAGTACTCCATCTGCACCATTCACCAAGCCATCATGTGAATCATAGTTGCAGGCATATATTTCAATTAGCATTTCTAATTTCAGGACAATTTGCAAAGGCAAAGTGGTTGTATGTTGATGACATGGTACATTTCCATGGTTGTCTTCTTCAAGGTCAATTGAATTGATGATGATATCATTGCTAGGCATGAGCGATAGCATGTACCTGTTATGCATTGCAACAACCTTATTCTTGTAGAACAGGTAAGGGAAGGTTGGGTCTATTGGTGTAGGTTGTATGCACCTTGAATTGATATATGTTAAGTCATCAAATGTTTGGTTGTTTGTTCGCATTCTATTTAGAATTGCAATAAATGTTTCATTTGTCTAGCGCATTATAGTATGTAATTCAAAGCATTTTATATTATCTTTCCAATAGTCATGCATCACTGTTTGAATATTGACCGTAGCTTGTTCATATATCAAAGAATCTTGGATTGGTTGCGCCTGGTAAAGATCCCCACATAATATCATGTCAATGTCCCCAAAGTATTTGGTGTGCACATGTTTTATGTTTCTCATTCGATTGTTAATGGAATATAAGAAGTGACTTCTAATAAAAGATGCATCATCTATGAAGACAAGTTGTAATTCTTCATAAAGCTTAGACAAGGTATCTAACATTTCCTTGTTGAGTGGAAGAAAATGTGACTTGTTAAAAGGCATTAAAAATGCATAGTGGATTGTTGTTCCACCTGCATTATATGCAGTTTTTCATGTATATGTAATTATTAGTCCCTTTGGTTTCATAGGTTCGGTCGAATTGTTTGAATCATAGATTCGTATAAGTATTTGGAATAGTGCTTTCATTGTGAATGTCTTGCATGTTCCTTCTCTGCCTGTAAGGAACAAGTGCACAGGAGTGTGCATGTTTAAGCATTTTTTCATTGCAATGTCCTTTTAAATTGCTTGTTGTTGTCGATTCAACAGTCGTCTAGCTTTGTATTATTCATTATTTTCGATAAAGAAAGGATGTTTTGTGACTTGAAAGCCAAGATTGATACGTTTTTCAATGGAGGCTTCTTGAGGACAAGGAAAATTTGCTTGCAAGTCATAGGACTCACATAGATTTCTAGTTGTTTTATGGTTTTTTAATGTCTCATCAACATTGTCAGGGTTTTCTGTTAGAAAAACAGGACTGCGGAGCAATAAAATAAAACAAATGAAGAAACAAAAAACATAGAAGACACAAAATACAAGAGAGACACAGATTTACGTGGTTCACCCAGTGTGGGCTACGTCCACCAGAGAAATTGCCAGGTCCTTCCTTTATTATTATCCAGCAAATGAAGGGATACAACCTACAGCAAAACCCGTTGTAACTTCCTCTTCTTTCTCTCACAGTCTCCTCTCTCAGAATACAATATTCACCCTCGTACATAACCGCAAATACATTTCCCTCATAAAAGAGGGTTGCCTTCTAGGGAAAAAAACCCTAACATAATCTCTACCGTTAGATCTGCGACCTTATAATGAATGGTCCAGATTTACAATGAAATTACAATATACTTTTATAAGGCAATTTTTTCTTCGGGGGCTTCGCCCCCAGACCCCGCAGAGGGGGTATCCCCCCTCTGCACTCCCCCGCGTGGAAGAATGTACATACTTTTGGGGTGTAAATACTTCATGGGGTATAGACACGGCTGAAAGCAAAGGACCTCTGCATCAGGAAGATAATCAGGCTCCACAACCAACAATCTCCCACTTGGAGACTGATCTCAACAACTCCACTGCTGCTGT